>JAOYSI010000573.1:0-18051 GCA_025775065.1 Hiodon alosoides | reverse complement strand
CCCCCCCCCCCCCCCCCCCCCCCCCCCCCCCCCCCCCCCCCCCCCCCCCCCCCCCCCCCCCCCCCCCCCCCTGTAAAGATGGATGAGAACCGATCAGTGCTGCGCCTCCACTCTAGAGCCTGCAACTTCAGCTCGTCGGGTCGAGGCTTTACCAATAAAGCAATAAAAGGCTTGCATGGAATTAAATCTAAATGTTCGCAAATTTACCGAGCGTCTTTAAAAGGGGCCCCTGTAGCATTTCTAAGCAAAATATTAAATGCTGCATTAAGACTGTGTTGCAATAATGTCTTATCGTAGCTTTATGACGAGGAGCAGGAAGTGTGAGGTGTGAGTCTTGGCAGTTCAGCAATCATGGCCGAGCTGCATTAACGTCACATCAATTATTCATCCTTAGCATTAATGCTGAATCAAAAAAATATTTTCATTATTTTTCCTGCTTTGATCAATGGCAAATCTCCAATATTCAACCGAGACTTTCAACTGCAAAGAAATCGTTGAGGAAAATGTAATGAACATTCACAAATCTACATTATCTGGTATTTCCACAAACAGGACACAAGACAACATGAAAGTCAGCATGTTTTTCAAACCAAAATAATGATGAGCCAGAAAACGCCTTTTTTTTTTTAAAAAAAACAATAAAATTACTAAACACTACTTTAAAAGACGTAGTTTTTATCCCTGCCACAAGTGTGTTGTGCGACATAATACTGCTTTTTGTAACAATTATTCTGTCTCCTCAGGTCCATCATACTTCATCACATTCATGTTTTCAAGAACAATAGAATATCTCTAGGGGCAACAAAATACCACTAGATAAAATCTGGAGATCGCCAGTAGAAATGGGCTCTCTCCCAATTGCTGCAAAGCCAGCCTTTTTGAGTTAAATAATAAACGTTTTGAAGGTGGTGGGGTGATAAACACCTCTCCTTGTTTAACCTCACAGCCTGAATAAATCACATTTCATTTTATTTTGAATCACATTTCAAATAAAATGAAGGTTTTGCCGTTTTTGTCTTCCAAATTAAGTCAAGATGTATACACTGAAGATAACTACTTTAAATAGTATGCTAACAAAACAAAACCAAACCAAAGACATTTAATCCCTACAATATGTCCTTACACGTTCACGTTCCCCAAAACTGGTGTGTGCTTGACGAATTGCAATATCATGGTTTTCCATTCAGCACAAACAATCCCATAAGTAGCAGCTAACACAATCTCCAAGTCATTTATTTGCCTCAGAAAGAACTAACAACTTTGGTTCACCACAAGAATCCATCAGAAACGAACATTCCCTGAGACTTGGTCTGCTTTTACTTGTTGTGTTCCGACAGGTCTCCACCTCTCCGGCACTGCGATGTACCTACTCCGCCAAATGACTTGGGCTGAGCTGCTGTTTTTAACGAGTTACGTTCAGACCTAGCCTGTTGAGTGATTTGTTGTGTTGCTCACACGTTAGCATAACGTGTAGAAAGGGAGCGCACGTGTGATGCAAGTGGCTGCTCGGCTCCTTGATCCTGTGATGAATCAGTGAGTGAGTGTTCCTTTGTCTGCAAGTTACAGCAAGGCTCCGTTGAAAGTTACTGCTCTGCTTTACGCCCCGGCTCCTTGCAGAGGGGGCAGAAGGGCAACTTCAGACACAGGGACGGGAACACTGTGGGCCCAGGGCCAACATTAAAAAAAAAAAAAATTACCAAAGAGTGAAAAGATCATTACATTTTAAAACACCTTTTTCCTCCCTTTGCCTTGAGACAAAGCTTAGCAGAAACGGGAGGCTGCGGGGATGCAGAAAGGATGGAGAGAAGGCGAACACTTTCTGAGTCATCCCTTCGAAAATGATTATCCTGGCACAAATTCTGGGAGCCTGGCATTCTTTTACACCAACGATATTACTGAAAGTCTTTACAGTTGGGAAAACTGCAGTGCATTTCTACATACCCTAAAATCACGCTTGGCTAGAACTCTGAATTATGATTTGATACGTACTGCTGGTTGCACTCAGCGCTGATCAAATTCAGCGCCCTTCACTTAATGCTATAATGTTGCCCTGTGCATAATGTCCATCTGCCTTCTGACACACCCTGGTACTAAACATCTGTGCGTTCGCCCTCGAAAATTGTTAGTGAAGAAGACGACGGGTTCCTTCACCTTTACGCTTCTCGTAAGATTTTCTAAAATATCCTGTTATACTTAAAAAATTGATTGGTAGTTACTAAGACATGCTACACAGAGAACTTGGTACCGTGTAAGTGTTTGTACTGGTCAGAGCCCTCATTATTTTGAATTGCTCGACACCTTTTCTACCGAAACTGCATGCTTCCATAAACAAAGCCACTCGCCTGAAATGACGCACGAAATAACAAAAAGTGTTCTTACCTTTTGACACACACAGGTAGAACTCTATAAATGCCTCAATCGGCAAGCCAAACAACTTCACTAATTCTTCACTGAGCGCAGAGAGCAGAGCCCCCCCCCCCAAATTCAGACTGTGTTACATTCTCAAAAGAGAAGCCCTTTGTGATGGAAAAACACCATCCAGTCACAGACCGCACAGGAAAAATGGACAAGCAATCGGTGCTCAGATAGTGTTCAGGCAAATATCATTAATGGCTTCATTGTATACACGCAGATACACTGTAATTAGTCCAGCAATTTGACATTAAACCGAACTCCACTGTTTCACAATATGAAACTGATAGTACATATCACACTTGTACCATTACATCATCCATCGCTTCTGCTAGACTGCTGAATGACTTGCATAAATAATTGCTGGTGTACTGAGCTGTAGAGTGTTGCCTAGTGGATACATGCTCAATGACATTAACTATAAAAATGTTACCAAGCATTACCCGGCACTGGAGTGCCATCCCAAAATGGGCTTTCAGCCGGTAGGCTCTTAGCATAGATACTGCTCAGAACCCCCGGCTTCCTGCCCATGTGCCACGTCCTTTTACCCAACCCTAAAACAATGCTGCCACAATCCTGCCAGCTCCCCCTCCTCAGGAATTCACCTGCCTGTGTCAGCCAGGCCCAGAGATGCGGATGTGACCCCTCCCCCCCCCCCCACGCGCAGGGCATGCACTATGTCAGCGATGGTGGTGAAAGTCCACAGAAAAAGAGGAATATTTACTGAATGCTGCAGACGAGGCCTGGTAAGATCTGCTCTCTGAGCCCGCGTCCACTGCCAGCTCATAGGAACCCTCAGTAGCCCCAGCAGTAGAGGTCTGTGGCCAGCCCTGCTTCACCAGCAGCACTGTCCCGGCAGAGACAACAAAAGAGGGGAGGGGGGAGGGGGTTGTTACACACACACGCACAGTACAGCACAGCCTCTGCACATTATCACACTGTTCTCGCTGCCTCCTCCCACCGCCTAACACTGCTCCTGCACGCCGACGTGCCCCCACCCACCACCCACCGCTTCCGCACAGAGTCCAATGACTAAACATCTACCGTAACAATACACCTCTCCCCAGCCTGACCTAGGCCTCAAAGATACACTGTTCAAGTGAAAACCCGCCCCCCCCCAGGGCTCTTTGTTAACTCCTCTATCTCTAGGGTGGCCCAAAAGTAGGTGTAAAAAATGTCTGGAATATTTTCTGATAATTTCTACAAACCATTGCTGTTGGTGGTTAGATTCACCAGGTTTATTATTGCCTAACAGTTGAATTGAATAAACATATGCAGCTGTACCCCAGCTTTTAGGTCAACCAGTACACATCTCCTTTCAGCTGAAAATTAACCAGCAAATAACATGGATCGAAACTACTGGCTTTTTTTATAGCTAAAATGTAGATTTAGCAAACAAACTGGGGAGCTTATTAGCGTAGCTACCTTTCATCGATTAACACTTTCAGGTGACACTGAAATCCTAATCCAACTGTTAGTGGCAGCAGCAACACTCTGCAGTGACACTTGGAAATGCATGGTATATAAATTAGAGGGAGACGGGCACTTTATTTCTAAACTGGAGTCCGAACGGTAAAGACGTTATCTTTGAATACAGTAAGCACTCGGATACTTGGCCATGCCCAGTGGTAGGGCAGATGCACAAAATGAGATAACTTTATTAGTATTCAATGCAACTACGAAGGTTTTTCAAAACATGGATACATGCATTTAATTAACGGGACATCTTAAGTACATATTAAATATCAAGCCTGTTCTTTTGCATTTTATATACTAACCAATAATAATTTTATATGCTAACTAATGCATGTATAGTTCATGTAATTTAACTGTCAACACTGAATCAATCGAGCTACTGCATAAAACAAATATGAAAATACAAACTAACTTTCAGGAAGACTCAGACAAAACAAAAGCTAGCTAATACGTAAGCACATATTTAATATGTAAGCACTGATTTCTCTGCGGTGTTGCCCCTGGGCATGTGTACAGGCATTTAAAAAGAGTAGTCAGTAACAGGTCAGTTACGTGAGATAACGAATTTCTGAAGAATCAGTTTACATCTCATCTGTACTCTCAAAAAGATCATCTTGACAAGTCATTGGCCGGATATATGTGTGTCAGTGATGAAATGTCCTCTGTGGTCGGCTGTCCCTCCAACAATCCACCTTTAACTCAGCAGCAGTTAAATGGCCTCATTAAGATTCCAAATATTACACGTTGAACATGTACATGTTGAAACTGAAAAACAAACCAGACAAGTGGAGCGTTTTCCCCCATGCATCAGTCAGTTCTCATCTTAAAAGGGTCATTCAAATATTCAACCGATTTGTTGCACCAAGGTAGCCGTACAGGCAATGTACATTTCCTAGTATACATACAGGCTAGTTCGCTAGGGGAAAACGCTAGTTCCATCAAGTGACTTCATAAAAATGGCATCAAATGGCATTACAGCCATGCAATTCCTGATCAAATGCTATTTTTACTTTGTATTTTTCATTATATGCAGTACATCATATACACCATAAGAGGGCGCATGTAAGTCATTATTGGCATAACTGAACACCATCGAAAGCTTATACAACATGGTCGTATAGAGAAAAGGGAAACTGAAACATAGAGAATGAGCAGATACCCACACACCTAAACACACTCCAAAACACCCAATAAAACACGCTAAATGCGACTAATTTAACCAAAAACCAAGTGTTTTCAATGGCATGACCGTGTAAGCAATTACGTATAAATTAGGTATAAATTGTTAGGCAGGTGTGTGCATGAAGTTCCACGATGGGACCATGGCTGCACTAGTGTGTTTGGAAGAGGAGGCTAACGTTGCCATACGCCGTGAGCGAGTATTTAGAGATCGAGCATACTTCATTCCATGCGATAAGTGTGAGGAAACAACGCAAAGTGCATCGAAAGCTTTCACAGGGCGGAGTCGTATAGCCCATTCAAATGCCCCCACAACACGGTCATTCGGGATTTATGAATGAAACGTGTGTACGTGTGATTTACGCAACCGTATTTACGCGTAGAAGTGGCTGATGAAGAATTTTCATCTTTCCTGAACCGATCGTTCGTTAGCATTTAGTCTGAAATATAAGAGAATTCTACGAACAAAGCCCCGTGTAGTGAAATGGCGAATAATAACAGCTCCAACACAGATCTCAGGTCACAGAATAGTCTCTCTGTCAAGAATTACCCACTTGTGTCAAAATGACTGACCAGGCCACAAACCTAGCAAAGGCAGCTTCAAAGTCAGATAACAAAACAAAGTCTTCCGAGACCTCATTTTTTATTTCTTTCTAGGTTGCAGTGGTTTGTGTACAAAGTGAAATGTGAATCTAATCTCAAATTAATCTAAATTCAACAGTCTGGAGAGCAGACACATCGCAATGCAATCGGGGGAACACTGATTATGGCTTGGTGAATAACGGCCACAGCTACGCTTGTGAGAAGCTGATGTCGTTTAAAAATAACGGCCTCATGAGTAGGAATCTACAGCAAAATCCTGAATAAACCTCATATAAACTTCAACCAAAACCTCATTTATATCATCTCTGTCATCTGCTCTCAGTAAGTGTACTGGAGAACTGGTGACACGTAATGAAACGCAGACAAAAGCACATCTGGCATCTGGTGTCGGTCGAATATGGCGACTTATTAAGTAAAACACTCAGAGAGCCCCACTGGATATCTGACTCCTCTGGGTTACGCTCTTCCAAGAAACAAGAAACCAATCAAGAAGAGCCGCGTTGTGACATTGTGGGACAACTCTGAGCGAACAGGCTGTAATTATCTAAATGATGCTCTGAACATTCCTCATTTGAATCGATGCGACGGTCCTTTTCAAGCCCAGAGGACGTCTAAATAGAGAGAGCAATCATACTGCCACTCAAACACAAAGCAGCCCCTCAAACTGAACCTGGGAACCAAGACAAGTCATTGTAGACATGCGAGAGAATACTCTTATCATTCGCTAATCTTTTATGGCGTTAAGCTTTTAGAGAGCGTTAAACTAATGAAGTTTCGGCAGAGCTCAATTCAAAAAAAAATTAACGACTTGATTGCTCTGCTCTTTTCCCCCCCCTTCCCTTCCCCTCTGAATTAACACAGAAAGGAGTGAGAGAGAGGAGACCTGGCATTTTAAGATGCAGTTGGTTTAGCCAGGGCGTTTAGACATTCTGCTGTGCGCAAGCCAGCCACGTCTTCTCCGAGGCGCCCAATCAGCTTTCAGCCAGAGCGCCCATTTAAGCCCTGCCAGAGAGGGGCTTTTCGCATGAGGACCGAGAGGACGGAGGAGAGGGGAGGGCAGGAGCCTCTTACCTGGGGGGTACCCGGGGCTGCCGGTTTGGTACAGGTTGGGAGTGTAGGTGGGAGCGGTGGTAGGGTAACCCCCAGGGTAGCCTAGGGAGAGAAAATACATTTTTAGAAACATGGTGAGACTGAGTGTGTGTGTGTGTATGTGCGTGCGCGTTTACGCATTGCATCTGAAGAGAGTTAAAACTGCTTTAAGAGAGACACTGAATGATTCTTACATAGTGATAAGGGGGAAAACGGCATTCAAAAACAGCAAAGACAACATATAATCAGGTACAATTTTGACACCAGCGGGGGGGGGGGGGGATTTTTTGTTTTGTTGTGTATTTTGTCAAAATAACGCCAGACTATTGAAACATCTGAGGCAGAAGAGCAAACGCAACGCTTATTTCCGACTGTTTTCATGCCAACATTTTTATTACAGTAGCCCATTACTAAAATAAACCCTGCAATATTCACATTCACATCAGATACCTACTTTTTAATTTGCAAAAACATTTTTCCAAAACCTACAGTTGTATAGTTTGCAACCTGCCAATTAACACAGAAAAAACATGTACTGCAGTGATTGCAATTAGACAGTTTGTTCAAGGATATAACAGCAGAGTCCCTCTAATACCTAAACGTCTACAACGACCGATATCACACTTTCACGCTTAAAAACCCTGCCTGTCATCAGCGCTGAAATGATGCACCAGCGGACTTTGGTATCTCCAGCATAAGTCAGGTCTCCAGAGGTGTAAGGACCCCAGTCATATAACAGAGAGCGAGAGAGAGAGATAGAGAGAGAGAGAGAGAGAGAGAGAGAGAGAGACAAGGGTCAGCCACAGTTTTAACCCCTTCTCTCAGTCTGACAGCTTCAGTTTTCGACCTCTATTTGTCATTGCTCATTTTACCAGCCATTATGATTCACCCTGCACACACGCACACACAAACCCACAACACAGTGATAACCATACTCATTAACTAATGTTTACTTTCAGTTGGTCCCTTTTCCAGATAAAAGCGGCCGCCAACACGGGAAGTCTTGCCCGTTGTGTCCCAGTGTCAGCTTCTCTGTAGGAGGCTCAATCCTGGGATCCACGATCCCTTGCAGCACGTGCTCCCCGCGAGCTACGCATCCCATAAATCCTTACGCGCCGTGACCTACGCCAAACCACCCATTGGCAGCCCCCCTTTCTCGAGGTGACCGACACCTAATACAAGTGGCCACCATTCTGAAATCGCAGCGGCGGTGATGAATTCTGGAGCAGGGGTTTGACAAAGTTTCCGAACCTAGCAGTGGACACAAGCTTGTTGAACGCGTTACTTGAATTGCAGGCATTTTTGCAAGGTTACACGATGCAACAAGCGCTGTGGATCACCCGCTGGTGAAAAGAACAAAAAAAACAAAAAAACTAAAAACAAGCCAGCTATCTAAAATGCTACCATGATTCTAAGAAGAACCGTGGCTTAAACACACCGAGGGAGTGACGAGACTGGGCTACTGAGCTTAGAAGGTCATTGACTATCGGTTCCCTACACACACCCATCCATATATAGCAGCAGCCTCTTTTCCCTGAGCACTTGGAGCTAAATGTGTTTCTTCCTGCCGCCCGGCTCCCCCTTGCTCCCAGACGCAGCTGGTAGAGGGCACGGCAATGAGAACCAGCAACGGCCGCTGATTATCGGAGAAGGTGTTTCGGATCGCTGTGACATGTTAACACAACCATCTTGGCTGGCCGCACCTGTGGACCCGATGTGTGGCAACTGCTCGCCATCTATCTGGAAAGGCGGAGGGGGCGGGGGCGGGGGGGAGGGTCAGAAATAGAACAGCGTGGCAAGTCTGGTGCCTTCTTTATAGCGCACCTCAGCTAACGGGGAGTATAAATATTTTAACTGAGAAGTCGAGGATTATAAAAAGAACGCGCTCTTATGGTTTCATTAAAGGGTCTTTTACACACAAAAAAGCCCAAGCAGGTTGAGCTTTTCGATCGTAAATACATTCTGAAAATCCTCCTACAGAGCAAGACAAATCCAGTGTTTACAGTGTTACAATGTAACAGCGAGAGGAGAGAATTTTCATTGGGCAGGGCCTCTTCCTTTTCCTCAGGGCGTGGTGAATGAGGAACCCCACTGAGTCCTGGATATGTGAATGAGTCTACACTGAATTCAGAGGTCAAACCTGCTGATGAGATAACAGCTAAATTCTCACTCTTTTCACTTCATAGACATAGACATGGCTGTTTATGAACATTGTACCCTTCATCCATTAATAGAGCCAAGTATTCACTAAAGCAATTGAGGTTAACTACCTCGCTCGAGGGAACTACATTATACTGGGATTTGAACTGGTAACCTTCTATTCCAATACCTCAACCACCACACCACTCAACACTTACCCTGGGGCAAATACCTTCAGGACACCAAGTTGAGAACCCTTCTACTTATGAACATCATTATATATTAAAATCGCAACCCTGAGGCCCAAAGAGAGAGTGAGTCAGGGAATGGTTTTATTAAAACGCAGAGCCTTTTGGGGGTTGGTTTAATTACCCACACAAGTGCCACAGTAATTAATTAGCATTGAAAACCACGTCGGAACCGTCGCTTCCCAGGTTATTAGGAAAAATAAAACAAACCAATCCCAGGTGTGCCGAGTACAAGGCACACCTGCCCTGAGGCAGAAAATGGTGGAAGCACAAACCAGCAAAAAGGAAACCAAACTCCCAGTGAATGCTGCGTTAAAAAACGCAAATACAAAAGGCTTCCTTTGTCCGGTCAGCGTGTGAACATCGTGGTGGGGGAGAGTGCTCTAACTCTGGACCCTTGACTGCTCCCGGGGCAGAACCCTGCCGGTTTACCCGCAAGCACTGAACTCTTACCTCCATTTCCCCCAGGCGGACAGCCGGCTACAACACCGGCAGAGCCATTGGCTTGACTGAGGCTCTGAAATTCATTAGCAGAGCAATGAAATTGGCAACAGCCATCTGGGCCAGCAGGAACCATGGTTAAGCAGTGCGGTGCACCTTAGTACTCGGAGGACACCTTTTACGGCGCACACGCAGGAGAAAGGGAGCAGGTGGGGTGTGTTTTTACCAAACATCACGCGGATGTGCACAGATGGTATTCATTACAAGCGGCCAGCCTTAATACAGCGCACTTCAATAAATTAATCAGACAGTTACGACAGCAGAGGCACTCGGAGGTAAAGGCTATCAGTTCTTTAATACATTAGGATCCGTAATGCTGTGGTTAGAGTCCCAGTGAAGTCTAAATCAAAACAAAGCACATGAATATCCAGTTCCTTTTCAGGTGGAAATAAATCAAAGCTAAAGCTAGCTTCCAGTAAGCCGGGTATTATACGTTTTATTGTCACGAACTTGTCTGGACCATGTACAAATACTGTGCCGTCTCTTGGTGCGGGGGGTGTCGGAACAAAGAGGAAAATATCAGAGGGAAGTATATTGTAGAGCAACATTTAACACACAGATGGCACATACTGCCTGGAGAGGGGGGGGGGCTACACCCGCTGGTTCTCCGTGTCAGGGTCTGCTCTCACAAAGGCGCCAAACCGCAGACTCCGAGGCTTCCTGGGGTCTAACAGAGGAACCTCGGCGCAGTAGAATTCATTTAGACACATCACAGTAGCAGCTTTCAAGCTATAGGAAATCCACAGCCACAGCCATTCCAAATTTATATGGAATGATATAGGAATTATTTTTTTCTTTTGCTAAGCGATTGAAGCTTGCTCAATGGCCTGGAGAATTTTTTTTTTTTTTTAACTCATGTTTCTGTAAGCTGTGTGGAACGTTACAACACAAAAAGCGAAACCTGGGTCCAAATAAGTACACCATCACATATTACCCATCAGTTCCAAAATATAGCTGAAGAAATTTTAAAAAAATAATGAATAACTAAAAGAAGTAACATTCTACTTCTTCAACATCATAATCAAGCCTTTTTCCAGCCACTAAATAAAGTATTGTTTTGTGGAGATGCAACCAAATTAAATAAATAGTTCATTTTGGTGCCTTTCAGGTAACCCACAAGTGCTATGGCCAGCTATAGCCCAAAGAAGTAAGCGTTACTGAGACAGGCTTCTCGTTTCTCTAAATTTTTAATATTCATGCGGCCTATTCTCTGTTCAGCGGACTGTCCCAAAAATCCAGTCATATACTCATGACTCTCGGATCGGGCCTAGTAAGATCGAAGTATCCAAAAAAATACACTCATGGTATATCTGCTCCCAGCAACAATTTACCCTTCAGCTTGACAATTCAAACAGATTCTTATAAATTATATATCTGTTTACCAGAGGCCAATCTCTAGAGTGACTTTCAATATTTATAACATGAAAATATTCCATTCACACAGCTGGAGTTTTAATGGAGCAAATGATGAAACGTTCCTTGACCAAAGGCTTAACAGCGGTACAACCCGGTCCAGTTCAGGGTGGTCTCCACTGTATCATGTGCCAGAGCAATCTCCCATTACTCTCACCAACGCAGGACATGTTTGGCACTATTAAGCATTTTGTCACGATTTTCTGGGCATCACTGGGCACCTAGTTAAAGAACCCGCTAATCTGGCAAATACGTATACCGAGTTTCACAGGTCGGCAACACACGGACACAGAAACACAGACACAGACACACTTCTGGTTCTGACACATGGTTTGAGGGACCTCTCAGCGTGCGATTCAAGTCCCATCTGGTGGTCAGTATCTCTGAATGGGGAAGGGAACACACAAAGCTCGGGTTGGGCCGGGTTCTTCTGACTCAGCCACCGTGGGCAGGTCATATTTCTGTGAATGATTCCAGCTGGCTGCTTCTCTCTCCGAAGGTGTGGCGCAGAAAGCGGTCGGCGTGGGCGACGGGCTCAGGAAATGACGTGGCGTGGATGCTACAGGGAACCCGTCTAGCATAAATGCTTCCCAAAAACTGCGCGACTGGAACAAGAAGACTGAAAATCGGCCAGGAAAACACAGGAACAAATAAGGGCATCGACTTCGCCGCTGTGGGCTGGAACTCAGAAATGCGTCACCACTTTGACTCCGAAGATGTCACAACCGCCGTTCTCAGAGACCACGACCGCAGCCCTCCAGAACCCTCTTCAGGGCACATTTACAGGGTTCGTTATGCGGTGTTTTTAAAGGTTTTTTAAAGGTCCCAAGACTCCAAAGTTTCACGCCACACCGAACACTACGCAATTTCACAGCCCAGGACCTGTTTCTAATGAAGGGGAAAGCGGCCTTATAAATAGCGTATCTGTGCTGCTGAGTCAAACGCCCTTCTCATACGCGCAATATCTGAAAGAACTTAAGGACAAAACTAAATTAAGTACTGCTTTGCAAAAAGCTGCAGTTAACAAACCACAACATATACGAAAAAGTTCTAAACTTTACATGCCATCTGCAATAGCTAACACTAAACATTTTTTTAAAAAACCCAGGGGCGAATAAAGTAACACAACCTATGAACACGGGTCAAATTTCCCCCATGACTCTCAGTCTCCATGTACCTGCGAGATTACATTCATTACATGTGAAACACCAGGGCAAGATAAGACGCCCAAGAATTTTGGGCAGGGGTAAGTGCACACTGTATAGCCATCCACGCTGTAGGAAAAAGACCTATATATATATATATATATATATATATATAAAAGGCTCTGAGTGTTGACATGAAACAGAGAACGTCCAGCAGAAAGACAACGTTACATGGGACGTCATCTAGCCCTGGAGCACGCCAGGGAGTGCTGGACATTGTGAGTGGAACCGAAGTATGAAGGAATATCAACTCCCGAGATACGCGTTCGGGGCTACGTTTTAATCATTACCCTCCGTTTCTGCATGGGTTCACACACAATGCCAGACGGCTCGACGCATACTTCATACGCATCCTGGTGGCCTTCCCCCCCCCGTCAGGTCAGCTCCCCGTGGAGAGCCCAATTTCTCGGGTGTTTCACAAACCTTGGCATGTCAAGGACACCTCGGCTGTCTGGGCAAGGTCAGGCCCAGACAACAGCTCCTGCACGGGAGCGGCTGAGCTAAGAGGTGGATATTGTGTGAAAGTGAAATGGTAACGAGTCACGGTTTCCTATTCCACCCTGCTGGTCACTTCTGAGTGTCAGAACCTCTGGGATCTCAGAAGCGACCAACTCTTCAGCACAAAATGCACACGTGCAATCACTACAGGTTAATTCCTCATTTTTACCAAGCCAACGTGTATTGTGATTCACTATAGCAAAACACAAGCAGGATTAATGATGTAGCTGATAGGACTGATACCCTTCATACTTCACACCCCTATTTCTATACTCGCACACATTTCTCCAGTGTCCGTCAGCATCTTCGCTCTGGCATTCCTGACCCAAATTTCTCCTCAAAGGAACTCATTAAAAGGACAAATGCACAAAGGACAGATCCTTGAGAAGCCCTTTCCCCAACCGAAGCAGCTCTGGGTAGCTCTGAGCAGCTCCCCTCACTCTGAAGGCTTTGTACCCTTGTCTTCAACAGAGAGATCCATGCGACGTACCTCTCCTTAAGGACTTTCAATGGCGATAAGACATTGAGAGACATCTTTTCTTTGACCTCCTGTCTTCTACGGAGAGAACAAGGAGGACAAAGAAGGGTTTTCACTGTCGATAAAGGAACAAAAAAAGAAAAGAAAAAAAGAGGGAACCCTTTGTAACAGTGAGAAACAGAGTCACAGTCTAAAAAACCCCCCACCTCACTTCCTGGGGGAAAAACACAGTCCACCTTATTATCCCTGAGCTCAAAATAACACATACATGTATCATGAGGGATGGGATTCACGGATACTCAGATTAAGAATTTCTTTCGATCCATTCAGTGACTGGTTTCCTTTTTATCTCCCCTCTTCCCACATACTCCGCTCTTAAATGCATCCCCCACTAGACCCCACAACCTTGATAAACATTCCTTTAAATTAGTGCGCCCGCCACCAGCCTTCATCGACGCCTCATGCCATAGCAACAGCCAGCGCCGCCTTCAGCGCGAGACAATCAGAGCGGCAACAATCGCACCCCCCCCCTTCTCCAATTCCCTCCTCCTCTTCTCTATTTTTACTCCCTCTCTCGACTGGCGCAGGGCAAGCGGAGGCAGACCAATCACGGCGCGGCTAGGGTGACACAGTGGAAATGGAGGTCTCTCGCTGTTCTATTTCCTTCAGACAAAAAGGAGATGGCGGGGGAAGGGCCGGGGGTTACGTGGAAAGGCTCGAGGTGCGGATGTTCCCCGGGGGCGCTGGTGTAGAGTTAGATGTAGAGTAAACGGGGCCACTCTTGAACCCGCGGCATGGCGCACAAAACCTCACTCATCCAATGGAGATATCTTTAACCGTACACAACTTTGCCGTTTCCTTTCAATCTACGCATGTGTGGATGTTTTTTTTGTTTGTTTGTTTGTTAAGCCAAGTCAGGTTCCAACGCCTGGTTTTGTTCTGTAGTAATGAAACGGAGGCGATCCCAGGCACTGGGATCTCGCCTCAACCGCCCTGCCCTCCGGAAATAGACCGTCAGGAGATGAAAAGCAAAGAAGAAGACAGAAAGACGGCGTTCAGGGACAGTGGGTTTTGTTATTCTGAACTGGCAGCAGCAACAAGCCAGAGGCAAACCACCCCTTAAAAGCCGACCCTCTTTATCAATGTCGAGCGGCAGCCAAACAAAGCAAGGGCGTGCCAACAACGACACCGGATTTCACAGATACACCGGATTTCACAGATACAACGCTCATCTCAGGAACGCTATACTATATTATTTTACACAACATCGACCCCTCTTCTCTAAGTGGGCCTGTGACCAAGCAAGAGGAGTGCTGGAGTTAATAGCTGCCCCTGACTCCAGCTCCAACTACAGTCCCCATAAGGCCGCTGGACTGAGTTACCTGAGCAATTTACCGCCCATTGCTTGGGTGAGGATTTAAAAGGAGACAGACAGGAGTAGGGCTAGGAAAAACAGCAAAAAGACGGCCAGGATTGACCAAGGGCCAATCAACCAGCATAATACTGAGGGTTGAAGTCCAAAAACCAGCCTGGCCTCTGCCTGACCACGCCATCGCCCGCCTTGAACATGCCAATGGGACAGTGTCCGATCGCACAAACCTGGCCAGGCTTTGAATAGCCCCCTTCCCTGTAGGCCTGAGGTCCAGCTGAAGAACCCCCAGTCATCCTGAAACGTTAGGTCTTCATCACACGTGACCTTGAGTGACACTTGAAAGCCCTGTGGCAGGGCGCAGGACTGGAAGGATATCACCCAGAAAGTACAGGCTTACAAATGTGGCTCCCAGTGCACCCACACCAGGCAAGAGGAACAGGACCCTCTCCCTCACATCACTGGGGGAACCGGACCCTTTCCCTCACATCAGTGGGGGAACAGGACCCTCTCCTTCACATCACTGGGGGAACAGGGCCCTAACCGACCCAGAACTACTCTCCCTCACATCAGTGGGGGAACAGGACCCTAACTGAGCCAGCGCTACTCTCCCTCACATCAGTGGGGGAACAGGACCCTTTCCCTCACATTAGTGGGGGAACAGGACCATCTCCCTCACATCAGTGGGGGAACAGGACCCTCTCCCTCACATCAGTGGGGGAACAGGACCCTCTCCCTCACATCAGTGGGGGAACAGGACCCTCTCCCTCACATCACTGGAGGAACAGGACTCTCTCCTTCACATCAGTGGGGGAACAGGACCATCTCCCTCACATCAGTGGGGGAACAGGACCCTCTCCCTCACATCACTGGAGGAACAGGACTCTCTCCCTCACATCAGTGGGGGAACAGGACCATCTCCCTCACATCAGTGGGGGAACAGGACCATCTCCCTCACATCAGTGGGGGAACAGGACTCTCTCCTTCACATCAGTGGGGGAACAGGACTCTCTCCTTCACATCAGTGGGGGAACAGGACCATCTCCCTCACATCAGTGGGGGAACAGGACTCTCTCCTTCACATCAGTGGGGTAACAGGACCCTAACTAAGCCAGCACTACTCTCCCTCCCTCTGACTACATCTCCCCGAAGTCATTAATCATCAGCCGCCTCTAACACATTAACATTCCGCTACGGTCTCCTCCACGAGCTGCTGCCAGAGAGTGGTGAGATGGCGGGAGGGAGGTACCACAGAGACTGGAAACGGGGGGAAGAGGGGATAGAGGGTACAGCAGAAAATGGAGGCAGCTGAGGCAGAGCGAGGAAAGGGAGAAACGGACAGAGAGGGCATCGGGATGAAGGTCAAAAGGACAGGACCCAGTCGCGCCTGACAGACCTGTCGCATTGAGCCGCACCGGGGAGCGCAGTAAGTTATCCAGGTTTTTTTGTTGTTGTTGTTGTCTGGACTTACCAGAAAAGTAAGGAAACCAACGCGTTCCGCTTAAGTTAAGACGATCAAAAACGTAACCGAGTACAAGATGAATTACAGAAAGAAAGAGAAAATGTCAACAACAGCGACGGATCACGGCTGCATCAGCCAGCACGACCTGCTCCGGTTCGTGTATCAGCGGGGAAACGTCCAAAGTGTGCGTAGCACAGACACAGGCCAGACACGTGACAGAATTTTACACTGTGCCTAAAATGCCGAAGCGTGCTGTTTAATGGATCATTTCCTAATTAAACCGGTTCACAGCGTGTAAGCCAAAACGAAAGTTAACATCTTTTGGACTCCATTAGGCAGCCGTTTTCCATTTCTGTGACTGTTAGGCCAAAGAAATTGCCCCCCCCCAAAAAAAAGTTAATAAAAAAATGTAAATGTGAATAAAATATTGAGTGGCGTCTCCAAAGTACCGCACAGAAACAGCAGTACCCAGACGGAATGATAGAGAGAATTCCTTTTAGAGCACATAATGAGAATCAAACCAGTGTTTATTACAATGGTCAACATCACTGGGAATAACCCAACACAAATAAACACTTCTGCTCACAAGGATAAAGCCAGGATCATCACGGGTCTGACAACTGTAACAAATTAGCCCGAATTAGCCATTATGACCCCCCATTCATCCTCAGGATATGGGCGCATGGGCCCAGGGGGTTGTAAAGGAGACCTGGTCTAGCCACTGGGAGTGGAAGATAAGAGACGAGGAACTTTATCTGGCATCAACACAGAAACCCGATTTACATTTCACAGGCTTGAATATATTGTGGGGGGTCACGAAACACCGACTGCATTAGAGCGACGTTACATCAACGCCTTCTTCAACCAGTTCACGTGCTTTCATTTCAATGGCCACATCCTACTTTCATCAAAACTGAATCCATCAAAGGTGACTCGCATACAAGGGAGTTCTTTTCAAGTTCTGTCATGAGGGTTTATTCGGAGCTGTGAAAAGCCAATAGTGGCAAGCTCTCTAACCGTCGTTTTTTTTAAGCACTAAAAGGGCATTTGGTAGTGACCGCTCTGCTTGTACTGAGACAACGAACAGTAAAATCCTGGATTAGTGAAAGTGTAAGCCTTTCATAAAGGCAAGCTGAAGACTATTCACGACAGGAGTAGATGCACGCACCTTTGACCGGATGCGTCGATGCCGGCGGGTTCAGGCGGACGACAGCTACCATGCGTCAGACACTCCCCTGGGGAATTCTGCTAAATTCAGCCCCCTGCCCGCGGATTCAGTAATCTCCGCTGTATTACTTTGTGCACTAAGGGCTCCCCAGTGTTAAGCAAACTAAACATTTCACTAATTATTTACTAACTAATTATTACACCGTGTGTGTTATAATCGTTACACCGTGTGCGTTATAATCGTTACACAGGCCGTAGCCGGGCATGGGCGAACACGTGTGAAAAGATGGCGGTCCGTCCGCATCCAAAAACGTGACTAAAACAACTGCGGGAGAAAGAAATGAGCGGACTGTTGACTGAGAACGGAGGGACGCTACACAAGACAAGGCCAGTCACGGAGATCGATCCTCGAGAACAGCTGGGCAAGACGGGGCCACCAATCAACGTGCATCTGCAAAGCTCTTCCTGTTCACCGTGGTCAAGCGACGGAACACATCCGGAACTGCTCCTTAGTGGAGAGGATCAGCCTCCTGGAATGCATTCGCCAAAGGAAGACAAATTGACAGGGTTCTTGTGCACAGGCCTTGAAAAGGAGCTTATTTTTAATAGAAAAACTTCTTTTCAACAGCTTTGGTCAGGCAGCCATGGATAATCTCAATAGGAAATAGGCAAACACACACACACACACACACACAAAGGCAGACACACACACACACACACACACAAACACACACAAACACACACACACACACACACACACACACACACACACAGGCAGACACAGGCAGACACAAGTCCTTTTAGAGATTCCT
>JAOYSI010000572.1:0-18052 GCA_025775065.1 Hiodon alosoides | reverse complement strand
TGTGTGTGTGTGTGTGTGTGTGTGTGTGTGTGTGTGTGTGTGTGTGTGTGTGTGTGTGTGCGTGCGTGTGTGTGTGTACATATGTATATATGTCGCAGTTTAAACACAGCAGTGCCAGTTGTGCGAAAGTTGGAAAAGAATTCTGGCCACCCTCGCCCGTGAATCTCACACCATTACTTAAAGATGAATTAAACTCAAAAACCTCGGAGAAACTGAAAAAAATAAAAATAAATAAAAAACACGGGAAAAGAGTGAGAAAGAATAAAGTAAAACCAGCTGTTCAGAAATACCTTGTCTTCACGACGTTACTGCCATGCAGACCAATAACAAGTCAAGAGCTTTGCCTCAATCAAATGCTTCATTTCCCTTAACGGGAGTATTAGAAAAATGTTAAGCGGTGGTCTTTTGAGGCCAGGGCAGGAGAATAAAAAAAGTGTCCCGGTGTCTTTGCACCATCAAATATATATGGCATGTAGATAGGACTGACAAGCAAGGGCCCTGAAACGTGGCTGATTTACTTCCTGGGGAGCGGAAACCGGCTGGGCCCAGATCAAGCCCATGTTCCCCATTCTGCCATGCTCCACAGGTGTACCAGACTGCCGACCAGCCTGCTCTGCTCCTCTGGCCCGGGAAAAAAAAAGGCACGGGGTTCGGCTTGGGTTTGTTTTGAGAAATAGGTGATCTACGTCCTGCTTCCCTTGCGGGATGTTTTATGACAGGTGTATATGGGCCCAGTGGAACACGCACAGTGGTGTCTGTGGTCTGTTGGGGCTCGCCTCGTTCTCTGCCCCTGCTGGGCCCAGAACGGAAACTAGCAGCTCATGGCAAAGTCTTGCGTCACGGAAACCACGTGCACGCCTCCGTGTCTGAGCGTGTGTCAGCGTGTGCGTGTGTGTCGAAGCGTGTCTGCATGTGTCCTTGTGTGTGCCTGCGTGCATGTGAGTGTCTGTGTCTGTGCGTGTGTCAGTGCATTTCTCTGCGCAGTGCGTGCGCGTGTGTGTGTGTGCGTCTGAGCCTGTGTGAGTCAGTGTGTGTGTGTCTGAGTGCGAGTCTGCGTGTGTGTCTCTGTGTGTGCGTGTGTCTGCGCATGTGTAGCGTAGTGTTTGACGGATGCGTGTCCTAGGAGAAGTGATGGGTGTGCATGGGTCAGGCCGAGCCCCGTAAATCCAATGTGGCGCTTCCGTCTGGCCCAGTTAACTAGAATTATTACCTGTAACTACTCTGGAGCACAAGAGACGCTCCAGTAAAATAGCTCCAGGTTAAAGCACATGCCACTGCACACACAGGCGCAGATATCTGAAATTTCGCACTTCTATTCCATTCTGACAAGACATGAACTGACGGAGTCTAACTGATGCACTGTGGCAGTAGCACTGGCCAGGTAAACACATTTTAGTGTCCCTACATAAATACGTTATCACCATATACAGAGCAGAAAATGGCCGAAATTAAGCTAATTTGTTATTAGCTTAGCGGAAGTCCTGTTATGTTGCTCATTTGTTTGGGATATTTCACTGAAGCGATTCGTGTTAAATGCTTCTCAGTAGTGAAAATATACAGAACGTTGCCTGAAAAGAAATATGGATAACATATGCTGGGTGGATTTTTTTTTTGGAGTGAACACACTTCAGGTTGATCTATTACAAGTCTACCTTTAGCCAAAATATGCAACTTCCCAACCATAGAAGGACGGCTACTGCACTCTGCATACTTCTTATAGTCTGTACTGATTCTGTTTGAAACAGCCCACGCAAGAGGAGATGTGAAGGGCCGGTAACGTCGCACTGTAATACTCCTTGTGTGTTGTGTGTCGGACAACATTCCGACGTACATTTGTTTGTGAAAGGGAAATAGATTTATAAGCAGAAAAGAGGAGACTACTTTGATTAGAACTGATTTCCTTCGAAGGTATCATCTGCAATGTCTATCCAACCTCGATCCAATGTCTTAAAGTCTTCTTCTGATAATATGCAGTGTGTCATTTTTTTTTCAGCGCTAATACTTGAATGTTTTTTCTTTGCCAAAAAAAAGAAAAACCCCTCTAAACAGAATCTGAAACCAAGGTAGTTTGGGGAGGGCTTTGCGTTGTACAACCAATCTTCTGGTAATGATCATCGTCGTTTACCCCTACAGACAGACTGATAAGCCCTTTCATTCTTTCCTGTTAGGTTTCCAAGGGGATGTACTTTGCTGGTACTGGTCTGCAGAGAGATGCTAGGAGACTGGGCCAGGGGTTGAAAAGTTTACAACACTGTAGGTGCGGCACCCTCCTCATTTGCATTACAATGAAACCTGCCTGTTGACTTGGTGCCCGGTGGCCACTGAAGCCCCCATCAGAACATGTTGTTTTTTTTCCTTCTTTTTTTTTTTTCCAACCTCCGGACGAGTCAACTGGGGAGCCCTCTACGCTTGTGAGGGGGGGGGATAGGGCGGACATATTGAGTTTGTTAAGTCGGGCAGAACAGTCGACAGGAAGGGAGGAAGAAGAAGCCCTCTTTAGTGCCATTGTGTAGGTGTTGGGGCTTAGGCAGCCAAAATGACCGTTTAGTCTATAGGGTACACTTCACTACCTCCTCGCCTCTCAAAGTGGAGAAAGGGAAAAGGCAGCAAACAACAAGAGGCTTTTCCTGAATGCCTGATAAGGAGTTATGCTAATGTCCGCGCCTCGATCGGATCGGTGTTTTCCAATAAACCTCGGTTTGTTTCTACACTGCTCTTCACGGTTTCCTTTCCCCCCCCCCCCCGACAAACCACATCAATTCTGTATTTCATTCACTGACCCACGCAGTCGCGTGCCGTTTACGCCTGGACTCAGGAATGCTCGGACAAATCGCCAGCAAAGAAAAACCTTCTCGTGTCAAAGCAAAGATTATGTCAAAATTACACACAAAAAAAAAACTAAAGAGAAGATCTTTAGAGTTACGAAATCTCTTTCTCACGATCACGGTGCTGTGTCGGTCAGTTGTCTGTGTGGTGTTGGAGGCTGAAATGCTCTCACCCCATAGCAACAAACACCAGTAGCTGGAAGCAGGACAGAGCTGATCTGTTTGTAATCTGCTCGAGAGATAGAAGCTGCGCTGTATATGAACTAGCTGTGAGCGTCCCGAAAGTTTACCGTTGGAACTTTCAGTCAAGACAGTGCAGATGGTTCTGCTGGAAAACTGCACTTGCACAACACCAGATAATCATGACAGATAGCGACGGGCCGGTTGCAAATGGTCCCAGGTGGAAAAAGCTGGTTCATTTAATGCGTTTTTATCTTGGCTGAAAATGGGAGGCCGACACCAGATTGCATCCTTAAATGTTGAGACAGGTTACCCATTTGAGGTTGGTTCATCCAGTGATTTGCCTAATTGAAGGAAATAATTTCAACATAATTGCAAACAAATGCTACACATAGCTATACACATGCTATAACCCTATTTTGAGCCACACTCCTCCCTTTCTTCATTGACCCTGTTCAATCTGTCCAGGACAGTTGTCCGGATCTCCACCCAAGGTTGACAGAGTGAACAAGGCCTTCGTACATCTGCAAACCAGTCCAGTCCCAGATTGTTTCATCTTCTCCTGGCCCTTCCCTGGCTGATTGAAGACAAGCCAGATAACATTATCGTCTTACAAATCAAAGTTCTGGAACCTGGCTCCCTCTCTCAGGTAGGCCTTCCAGACAGCGGCTGGGAAAAAAAAAAAAATAAACTATCAAATGTGCTTTCATTAATGGCCAACCAATGAAATGGCCGGGGTTTGACCCTCTTTACTGACACGTGTCTGTTCTTAAGCCTCTTCAGGCAGCTAACACGTTTAACGTCATGCAAAAGCAGTATTCATTGAAGACACGAGTTGGCTACCTGGCAGGCAAACTGGATTACTGGATGACAACAAACCATGACAAACAAAACTTTTTAAATAGTACCCATGATTCATACCGCGGATGAGACCGGAATGACCTGGAACTGTAAAGTATTTGCCTGCATAGTGTGACAACAAAGATAACGTATCGGGAAACTTTCCACGCTAATGCAAGTGTCTGTAATCAGAACATTTTAAATCAAGTGCCTTTTGTTGTTAACCGAATTCCTTGCTGATTAATTCAATTTCAATCAGGGTTTTTACCCCTGACCTATAGGGATTTACAGCAGAGGCGTTTTCATGTTTGGCCAACACTGGGGACAAACGGACAGTTTGTCCTCGTCATTCTATTTTCTTAATGATTATGGCAAAGCACCGATTCCTGTTTGTTCCCGTTTAGTCATTTGGATCGGTTGCAATGAACAAGAAACCCATTTAGCACACATGCTTCCACTTTCCGTGTAGTCTTTCGGCCCTTAATTTGTACAATTTTGCATTCATTAGGCCGCACTCAGACTGCTGGGCACAGGTAATGTGCAACATTTCCACCAAATTGCAGGCCCTGAGGCCTTGTTGCTAGGAAGTGGAAGAGCTTCAATTGCAGCCGTTTCCTCGGCAGTATATTGCCGGTCTTATTACAGCATTTAGGTCAGGCCAATTGGTGTCATTATGTGTAGCAACTTCCTCTGTAGGTAATGAATTAACTCAGGATATTTCACTCTGTGATTGTTGTTGCCAAGGGAGATTGGTATGTGGGGAACAATTATGCCATGCAATACAAGGGGTTGTATAGCAAGCCCTGGGTGGTTCAGCAATTCAGTTAAATATGTTTAATGTGTCTTTTAATCATACACACAACATACATTAAATTAATGGTACGACCCAATGCGGTAGGGTTTATTCCAATGAATATATATAAATAAATTGTATCAGATGTGTACTTACAAAAATCACATGCAAGCCAATTTTCGGGTCAAACTGATGTGAGACGTTTTTGAAACAATCATAGATCAATACAGCATATTCTTCTGTAAAACCCAGACAAACAAAAAATTGTGGTTTGGCTAGAAAAGGCAATTAAGAAACTTCCTGAATGGAATGAAACTTTGTAGTAAACAAATATTATAATCTATAATTTCCGATTTTCCCCAGCGTCCAAACTTTTATTACAACCTTTATGTTCTTCCCAAAAAATCTTGAAAGCAGAGTGGAATGTGAAAACACAGAAGTGCTAGAATCTTAGACTCAAAAACATAACATTCCTGTATTTATTTTCATGTGTATCTTTTTGATGTGACCATTATTTGTGGCTTATCGAACTCATTTAACACAGAACAGTCGGGAACGGTTTTAAGTCTCTGCATGCACAATTAGTACCAGAGCTCACTTCATGAGACGCGGTCTCGGTTCGGTTTGCTCCTGGAACTGTAGCTCCAGCAGAGCTTGAACCCGAACGGGGTAGATACAGAACCAAGCGAGTTCGCCGAAACGCGTTACGAGAACAACTGCAAACGAATTAATCGCCGCGCTGTTTGGGAAAGCGCCATGCTTATCAGTCGAGGCCTAGACCATCGCCTGCTCGTGAAAGGATCACGATTTGTACAGCGTGACCCGTTGCGGATCACCTGCAGATCTAAATAGTTGCCGTGATGGGTAATTTTTAAAAAGATCGGCCCGAACGAAGCGAAGAGCAACTCACAGGCCACCAAGGCCATCCTGCTTTCTGTTGGGAGCTCGGCTCGCCACAGGAACCCTGCCAAGGTAACCTTTACCAAACAAACAGGGCAGTGGGAAACGGCGCGGCCGGCACTTGGCCCGTGGACGGCGCTTGTTTGGTTGTCAACGGGCCTGGTTCCAAAGCTGCCATCGCTGGCTATAAGTCTTTTATAGGGACACCCCGATACGTGAGGCCCCTGTCCAGGACAGGAACGCTTACATTTCTGTTTGTGTGGGACCTTTGCCAACAGCCCAGTTCAAAGTGCACTTTTCAGTCATTTGATTTAACTGCTTGATGTTCTTGATAGTCCAAGAGAAGAGCCTGCAAATGTGAGGCGATGTTTCCTGATCCCGATCACTTCTGAGGCGTGCACTCTTTCCCCATGTGACCCCCTCCCCACCCCCCTTCAAGCACACACATTTCATTTTTTGGCACTCGACCCCCTTTCTGCTTTTCTTCCCTGCTCTGCAGATCATATCTCATGTCACTGGGAGTTCCAAACTTGGAAGAAATCTGCGGCAATTGTTTCCCAGTACAAACGCCATGTGTCTACTCCGGGAGAAAGCATTTCCCCTGTCCCTCTATCATTTGGGATTTGGCAAGAATAGGGCCTACCTTCCTTCTAATTGCCGTTAGTCACCATCTCAGAGGGAAAGACCAAATGAATTGCACAATGTAACAAGAACATTTCCTAGCTTGTCAAACATTCACACAGCTTTGCTCACGGGTAAAATGTTTCCCAAGCACATTCATTAGAGGATACAGAAATGTCTTGAATAACCCATGATAGGATATGTAGATGGTAAATGCTTTAATTGTAATTGCTAGTTTTGATTGCTTATTATGTTTTCCTCTATGGAAGAACATTGTTTTGTTCACCGCAAGGGCTTATTAAGTTCATGGTCGTGGTTCGCCAGATCCTAACCTGGTAGACACTGAGCGTTAGGCAGAAAAGTTTAAATTCAAGAACTGCTTTGGGAGCAATTTGTATGATGTGATTAAAATGTATCGTGTGTCTTGTTTCAGAAGAAATAAACAAAGGCACTGTATCACGTATATAGCAACCAGCAAGTTTATGCTGGATAATGAACATTCAGAACTCTCAGTCTGGTACACTCTGCTAAAATCTTTTGATGCAAGAGAAATTGTTTATTTGTGTTGCCTTCTATATTTTTTAACACTATTTAGAAAAACTAAAACTAGAAGGATTGATGGTAGAGATGGTGGTGACTCCATAAAATCCAGATTTTTCCTTTGATATTATATTATATTATCACCAGATAACCAACTTCCACTGCTATGGTCATCATTTCTATGTTTAAAGGTTTAGTGAGCGCCACCTGGTGGCATCAGGCTTGTTGGTTAACGTCTGGGGTCTCAGGAGAATACATTTTAAAAATAAGAATCTTTCACTTCAAAGCAGACGAATGGGTACCTCCAATACTGACCCATTACATGAAAAACATAAGGTACAACAAAGTAACGCTCGCCGAAGATCCGAAGATCGTCTGGACATTGAACACTGTTGAGGGTTATCAAGCAGAGAATGCCTCAGTTAAATGCCCTGAGGCTGAAGAGTAAAACAGGAAGTTGGCTTCCCAGTAAAGTATACTCTCCTCTCAACAGTGTCCTCATGAATAACTCCACCTGTGCTCATGAATTGCTCCACCTGTGCACAGGGATTGCAGGGCAGTAGACGATGTCTCCCTTTAGAACTTCCTGGCACAGAAAAATATGCAGCGCAGCCCCAGGAGAGCATTCTATGACTCAGAGACTGTCAGAACCCCCCCCCCAACCTTTTATTTAACCCTCTGGCCCACGGGAGCTAACGCTGACACACACAAACAATGAGTCGCAGCGTAAAGGTTTTTTTGAGTTGGGCTGCATACTCCTTTATCCTTCACATGCTTTCAAGGAGAAGGCTCGAAATGAACTTTCTCGCACCCTGCTTGCCTGCCTGTTTTCTTTGCTTCCTAAATAGGTGTCCTCCAGAAGGCTCCTAATGAACATAACAAGATTGGTCTCTGTTGTAACTGGATGCACAACCTTCACCGGCCCCTGTTCTGTTTGTTTGCTGGATTCAGCACCGCAGAGCTCAGTCAACAGTGCCGTTCCCTGGGTCCAGGGGATTTTTTTTTAACACAGCTTTTCCCCGGATAGCACCCCCTCTTCTCCCTTCCCTCCCTCCAGTCCAAACTGAACGTTTTGCTCATCTGTTGCAAAATGGAGCCAGATTTCTTCTAAATGCTTCTCCTATTTATGGATGCAATTCCCTGAGCATGGTTATAAAGAAAGATGTGAGGTACTTTACAGGCCCCGAACGCATTCGCAGAAGAACATTTTAAATATTAACAGAGCACTCTGGCATGTTACAAAATTACCACTTCAATTAACCAAATTCTGTTTGTTCTACAATTAGTAGGCCTTCTGCACGATTTCTTCCACCAGAATGGCCAGGTGTGGCTTTCATTTGGGTTCAATCACACAGTGTGCAACCCTTTCACTGAATCCCTGTGTGATAACATACTGTGATCAAATATTCTGATCAAAGGTCTTTTTTTATGGTCGCTGTGAGGATGTAATATGTCCAGTGTGTGGGAGCATGGGAAATCTGTCTTTTCCTTTGGTTTTTTTTTTGTTTTTTTTTACCATTGAGAACAGTTTGGTTTTCAGATTGAACTTTTCTATTGCACACAGTACAATTCCAGATGGGTTCTTTAAAGTATTAAATCCAAAAATGTGTTTATATTCAAACCAAGCTAATCAGTACTTTTTTTTTTTTTTTACAATTCCAAAAATAGAATGTAAGCTGCTAATATTTGTTTATTTGGTTAAACTGCATACAAAACATTCTAGAATAGACCATTTAACAGTTTTATCAAAAAAAAAAAAAAAAAACGACCATATTTTAATTGATGAAAGTTAAAAAAGGATGTTACAATTAAAAGAATCCCACAGCTTCACCACACCACACAGCCTAAACGTTGATATTCTAAGGCGGCGCCTGCCTACTGATATCCTCCGCGTAGCTGTAGAACAGTCCCACAGGAACAGCAGCGCTCGGTACCCCTCTGTTGGCCCCGGTTTGTCTCCCGGAACGTGGCCGGGGGCTGGGGTAGGTGCTGGGCTCTTATTCCATCTTTCCAGCAGTCACCCGACACCGCAGGAGACGGGAAGCGTAGGGATGGAGGGGGGGTTAGGAGCAATGCCAGAGGTTCCGCTCTGCTCCTTTTCAATAAGGGCCACACTGGGGCCCGCCCGCCCGCCCGCTCGCAGACGGGGCGGGAGATGGAGGGGCGGTTGCGAGCTCTGGGGCACTGCGAAGGTGCAGCTTTGAAAAGCTCTTCAATAGGACGCCAAAATGTCCAGGGTCTTTTCCCAAAAGAATGGAACGTGTCACCAACAGCCGATCCTCCTGATGATCAGTAGTCAGTGAAAAAAGAAATAATTCGGTGGTCAGAAAAAGAAAAAAAAAGATTATGCGTTAATGTGTTTGTTTGTTCATGCAAGCATGAGCCATCAGGTGGCTGGAGCAGGTAGCAATGGGCTGGTGAAACAAGGTTTCTGCGTTGTTTGGAAGTCCTCAGATTCAGCTCCACCTAATGGGAAGACGAGAACGTTTATACTGGAAAAGGACACAGCACTGACGTGATTCTTCAGCTGGTTCTTCCAACAGTCTCATTGTTATTCCTGTTACCTGGAAACCAGGTGATGTATCGGAAATCTGTTACAGTACGCATACAATAACAGAATACAAAGTTTGGTTTTTATCAAAAGTAAATATACAAATAAGTTTGTAACATAGTACAAATAAGTTGCCAATTTAGCTTCAGTTCCCTGCTCGGTAACACGAGTAGTCATAGTTACTGATGAAGCTCTGTTGCAGAAAGCTGACATATGAAACACCACATGGTTAAAACTTACTGTTATGATATAATAATTGAAAACAAACATTGTTTAAGTCCGATTTAATCTCACCTTCAGTTACCGTTACTATTAAACATGTGTTGTAAATTCAACTTTCCGACATCTCACGAAAAGAGTAGCTGAACCATGAAAGTCAGCGGGAAGTTTAGATTGGCTCCAAAATAGCATGAATATCCAGCCAGATCTATGGCAAAAAAAAAAAGAGTTAACTTCTGGTCGGATATAACATTAACATACGATAGGGGCTTAGGTGTAAACATTAAGCCCGCATCTAACTAGTGTTTGGTGGCTGCAGTGAAGCAGAGAATTTAAAACTCCAAAACAGGCCGGCGTAGCCTTTAGCACGTGATTTAATGCGTGTTTGTGTGAGCTTGTGTGAGCCGCGGCGTTGTTGCCCTTGGTCTCAGGAGGGCCGCCGTGATGGGTTAAAGAAGGAGTGGATCTGGCCACGCCCCTGGCCACGCCCCATCCAGGCCGCGGCTTGCGGGAGATAATAACAAGATGGCAGGAGGATGGCGGGCAGCTCTCTGGAACAGTTTATTAGGGAGAAGTCCGTAATTACATATTCCGGGGCGAACTTTAACTAGCAAGGGAATCTAGGCCCCGCGGAAGGAAGCAGAGCCTGGTACCTCTGGATCACATGACCGAAGCCAGGAATCAGATGAACACGGGGAAGTATAGCCAATGAGAGAGAGAACAGCGCAGGGGCCGGACACGGGCGTACCATGCTCAGGGCGCCTTGAACCTTCACTAAGAAAGAAAGAAACTTTCAAAGGGCAGATATCCCTCTGAAATCAGAACACACTCCCCCAAGAGATGTAGCTATGTTTAAACAAATACTTTTAAACTGTAGTCAGCACCTAGTCCAGCACCTGAATAATGTCGGTGTACAGGACATTAAAAGTGTTATCCTGTTGCATTTTTTTCAGATAATGGTATCACAAAGTTTCCTGTTACAAGGTTATTAACATTTATTTTAATGTTGAAAGGCAAAACAATGAAATTGAGAATGGGTGTTAATCAAGACCTGCCATGGTGGTTTAACTGAATTCTTTGACACTACTGCTCAGAAGGTTATTTTAACAGTTTTTATTTTAAATGAATGCTTCCCTTTGGGAATCTACACATGGGGCCTTATCTATGTCACAATTAATGTCCTTTATCTAAACAGTCTGTATTTGTTTCATACGATCTTCGTATAATGTGTAAATCCAACGTTACACATACAAGGGACATTTAGTGGCACCATCAAGAGAATCAGAAAAGAAGAAAGAAAAAAGGAAATGGCGAGCTAATAGCTAGCAAATGTTGTACTTCCCGAGTACCCATCTGAATGTAATTTTCTGCCAAGGCGGTCACCGTGGATGTCCGCCTTTCAGGTATAATTATTTTAAGAGAGATTGAGCGGTTAAGAACTGAAAACATCAGACGAGCCTAATGGATGCTTACTCTCTTTAAGTCTCTCAGGCAATGTGGGACTCACTTCTCTCCTCGAAATTCCCCCTCGGGGGAAAACATTTTTGGACCAACTGGGATGTCATCGATTCTACCAGAAAGGACGGAAGTACATATTTTAAAATGTTCCATCCACTCTTCCAATGGGGCGGCGTGCAGTCAGTGCCATTTACTTGTTGACCAACCATTGGATGACTTGACGGTCGGTACTTGTACATGACATTGTTGAGAATGATGAGGTGGTTTGACATACGCCAGCCATATGACAGGGCGTCAGTTTCCTCACAGTGGTCTGATGAATTTAAAATCCCTGGCTGTCTCAAATGGCACAGCATTATCACGACCGCAGATCATCTCTGTGACCTGAACAAGCATCTGTAAACTGGAAGACCTCCTTCAGGTGGAATCACACTAGTTTCGTCAAGATTGAGGATCAGGGAAAGAATTAGCACGCTGTCCACCCCCCCAAAAAATCCTATAGAGGTAAAGGATCTTCCCAAATGCTCAATGCCTTGTTGACCGGGCAACCGCTGCGCCCACAGCAGGTGATCTGTCACTCAAAGAGCCTCAAATTATGTTCCATAGACAGCGGCTCACACTTTACAACTTTTTATCAGTTGCATCTGTGTCTTCAATTCATTTTTGCCCAGAACTTTGTGTTAAAAGCTATGGAATAACATCTTTTTCTTATACCTCCACCCCACCCCACACACAAACAAACACATATATAACAAGGGCAGAGAAGGCCAGCCTATTCCGTTAACATGAAAAACACCATCCGGCCCCTGTCTTTATCATTTATTGTCACAAAAGCGGTTTTCCTGTTATCTGCGGTTATTTTCCCCCTCCCCGCCTCCCCTGTTGAAAAGTAAGTGAAGTTAAGCCTGTCTCCGGCACCAGGCTTTCAGCATTCACCCTGTATCAAGCTTTATGACAGGCCGCATTTTACTGGGCGGAAAATAGTCCTTTTGTTACCTCCAGTGTCCTCTCTCCAGGTTGCCCAGACGCTGGGCCTCTGGAAGGAAGTGCACCACGGTCGCCCGGCTATTTTTATTGAACCTGACATAATGCAATCTATAAAAGCTTTCTCTCGTCGATGTTATCTCGCAGGGAGGAAATTGGGTTTGATGACTCCCGAAACTGAAAGAGGCAGTCAGATGGATCCACCCCCCCTCCACTACCTCCCCCGCGTTGGCAGAGGTGCAGCAGATATTTCCCGTGACAGTGCAAATGGACACATGATGACGGCCTAATGGACCTGCCTCGCTCGGGAAATGTTTGACAGGGGCGACAATTCAGAGGTGCTTAGCAGGACTACATTCTCGTGAAACTCTGCAGGTACTTTTACATTGTTTCAACCATATTTTTAAGGTACTTTCTAGCTGTATTTCTTCACTGATTTCCTGAACGAATAGCGCATTACCACTAAGTTTAGAACATAAATGCTAACATGCTGCAAATTACACTGAGGCAATTAATGCAAGGTTACGGAAAACAAGTTGTCTGCTTCTTTTTCGGTTTGGATGGTCAAGGTTTGTATGGCCATACCAGCTGTAATGCAAGGAATCTGCAGGTGTTAGTTGAGCTGGTTTTTCCGACTGCAGGTACACATGATCTGGGCACTGAAAAAAAGTTGCGCAGCAAAGCAGGGACGATTGTGTAACCGTAAATCACATATTTCTGAAGGGCAGGCTGTAATAGCGCCCATATGGAAGTGATGCCTGTGCTACCCACAACAAGGCTGCCAGATGTCGGAGGAATTCGGCTGGGGCACTTCAGCCGTCGTTACATGTTCAAAAGAGGTACCATGGCTGAAAATGTTAGCCATGGTCCGCGTCTGAGCGCTCGGTCCTCGACCCAGGTCGCTGGACGCTGTTGCTGCCCTCTTGCATCCTCTGCATTGATACCTGTTTGTTTTGTCAGAGGGCTTTTGGGCTTTTCATTCTTTACCCATAGGTTTTCGCGCCGTCCAGAAGTCTGGCGTCACCGTACTTGATGATAAACTCCCAACAGGACGTCCGTGTTCGCCGATCTGTTGGATCACCTGGAAGCCGTCAGTGGCTGTTTCAGAAAGTTAGGTGGTGAGTTCGGATGGACAGGTGGTGAAATAGCAGCTCCATCCTCGAAGGGTAAAGTTAAGGAGATTTTGTTGTGCTCCAAAGACTTGAGACACCTTTTAAATAGAAAACAATGGCACAGACTTCCATTAAAAACACTTTTACACAAAATAATGCAAATACCTAACAAAAAAGGACCTGTATTTTGAAGTAACCAAATCCCAATCGAAAAGAACATGTGGTTTATATTAATTTGAATACTAATTACTAACATGATTCCAATATAAAAGACGTCTTAAAACCAACACAGTAATGTATTAGATTCTAAGGCAACATGGGTGACTTAGAAAGAGATTGTATAGAGATTGTATAGATTGTATAGATTGTATGGAGATTGTATAGTTGCAGCTGTTACAGCTGACAGGGATAGACGGACACTCAACAGAAAAACTACAAAACAATGGCCAATTGACTCTATACCTCCATCACCCAGTCTCAACAAAAACTGTACGTCATGAGCTTCAGAAAGCTCATATTGTTGGTAGGGTTGCCATTCGGAAACCGCCTGTAGCCAAGGTCAATGTGCAGCAAGGCATAACCTCCGGCTGTAATGGACACCAAACCTGGACTTCAGAGCAGTGGACAGTAACATGGTCGGATGAGTGGTCTTTTACTGTTTTTCCTACATCTGGACAGGTTTATGTTTGGAGGAAGCTGAAGTTGGCCTTTAACCAACGCTGCCTGTTCCCGACTGTTAAACATGCTGGTGGATCTGTTAGGGTTATGGGCAGCCATCTCACTGGAGTCATTGACTCCAATTACTTCTCATAGTGCATTTAGGGCGAAGGAATACAAAGGCATTTTTAGGCGACCAGTTGCAGCCTCTTCCAAAAACATTCCTTCCTCAAGTCCCCGTATTTTCTGAGACAACAACACCCCCACAAACACTGCTGTATGGATTCAATGGTGGTCTTATGGTGGTCTGGGAAGTCCCAGAAAAGTGCAGAGTAGATTTCCACCTCCTTAATCTCTCAAGATGATTAGACGATTTCTAATGCCTTTTTCGTATTTCGTGTTTTCATTATATTTATAGTTTCAGAGTCTGACTTTTCATTGCTTTAGTAATCCCTCAATGGTTATCACATTTGAAAAATAATCAAAGCCCTTCATTCGCTAAAACAGTGCTTACAAATCCTTAGTGAACTGGTATTAATTAGCTGTTAAATCAATTACATTTTACCAGATGAGTTAGATGACTGGTTGATCCTGCAGTACAAATATAATCAATTTAATGAAAACAAAACATGATTTAAAATGTAGTTGATTTATCGTAATTGATTTAAGCCACTTGCTTAGCCAGGTTTTTAGAAAATTTTCAGATTTTCCTCTAATTTGTGTCAGAGGAAACTGTCGGTTATGAGTTATATCAAACAAACAGATAACTTCGATATGGCTTGAACAGTGGGTTCTGCTTTTGTGGGGGGCCACCTCCTGCTACTCTTAGCTGAAGATAAATCCTTTGTTTCCCCGGTAATGTACTTTTATAGTCCTTTAACAGTTCACATTTTGCTGAAATGGGGATATAAAATATAATCATGCTTCTGCTGTCCTCTCAGTACATGTTAGCTTCTGCAGTCCAATCACTAGATACCAGTTTCTGTTTTCGACTCACTGGATACAAGTGTCTGTCCACTAACTAGATTCTGTTGTCCAATCACTAGATACTAGTTTCTGTTTCCCACTCACTGGATACAAGTGTCTGTCCACTCACTAGATTCTGTTGTCCAATCACTAGATACTAGTTTCTGTTTCCCACTCACAAGATACTAGTGTCTGTCCACTCACTAGATTCTGTTGTCCAATCACTAGATACTAGTGTCTGTTTTCGACTCACTGGATACAAGTGTCTGTCCACTCACTAGATTCTGTTGTCCAATCACTAGATACTAGTTTCTGTTTTCCACTCACAAGATACTAGTTTCTGTTGTCCAATCACAAGATACTAGTGTCTGTTGTCCAATCACTGGATGCTTCCTATAATAACAAAGCAGTGAAAGCGTGGCCTTGGAACAACTAGGCTGATAGACAAATCCATGGATGGAGACTGCTTGTTGAGAGTTCTTAATGTAAATTTTGGTCAGTAAATACCTAGTCGTAAAAATGGGTAATATTTAAATAGAAGGTGACTCTGGATAAAAAAACATCTTGCTCAGAAACCGAATAAACTCATTGAGACTCATCTGCTTGTAATCATTGAAATTCTTACTGAAATGTCATCTTGCATGAATGGCAGGAGAAAGCAAACAGACACTTGCCTCTTTCAAGAGAAGAAGCAGTCACGTGCGGCAGTCCCATGAATAAAAAGTACAAACCCTACTATTAGAGGAACGTGTCTGAACTAGAGTGAAAGGAATGTTTTGGATTCAGAAAGGTCTCACGTTATGAACACTGCAAAACCTGAAGTGGTCCCAGCTCAGTAGGTCTGGGGTTACAGTGACTGCAGGCAATCGTTCGGAAGAAGAATGCTTCATTGCACATTTTCTATTGGAATCATATGTCCCAGGCCTGTTGGCATTGGTTGGAAAGCTGATGCTTAGTGGGAAAATCGTGAGACTGCATGCTTAAGTGTACTGTTATTAATCTAGCTATATTAATCTTTTATTTAGTAAAATAAGCACAGTAAGGATAATCCTACTATTTGAGGATCTTTTCTGGGTTTTTTCATTCAAAACAGAACATCCTCTGGAATACCTTAACCAAAAACACTTTTCAGTTCTTTGATGGCAGACCCAGTCGTGGTGAGCGAGAAGACCCTAAAGAATCATCAACTTAGCACTTTCCTAAAACCTTCATCACAAGTTTAAACAAAAACCAGGCTAGCATTCGAGGAAAACCTTCCCTGAGACACCCTGAAGTCCATTGTTTGTGATCCCTACTCATAAATGTAAATTCATATTGGTCGGATGTTGATCCTTAATCCCTTACACTGGGTTTGTTACCAGCGATTACTGCGTTGTATCCCCCCTACCCACAATCCTATAGCTATTTTGCCAGCATGTTGCTTTTCAAATTCAGTAACAAAATTAGGTTTTACAGTATCTCCTCTGGGTCGCCCCAACAAAGCACATCAGAGGAAATGCATTGCCCCCCAGATGACCCCTGGGAGCCCAGAGCCAGACTCTTCTAAAGACGCTGAACAGTTATGGCCGTCAGGTGGACGGTCCCGGAAGATCCTGTGGTCTTGTTTTGGTTGGGGAACACCAAACCCACCCCGTGGCAGTGCCGATCAGCAGCTTTAAAAACAGTCACTGTTCTCTTGGGAGGGAGAAGAATGTGGCAGATAAAAAATTTGTGAATAAAATCAGATCAGACAGGTTTGATAATATATGTTGGTCTGGACAGCCTTGATTCTGAATTGGCACTGATAGATTCCTTTGTGAGATGTGCTAACAGGACCCATTTGAAATCTTTTGATCCGAAAGCAATTTGACTTTCGGATTCATTTGAAGAAAATACGCTGGTTTAATGATCTTTTCAGCGGTCAAGCCAGACTGGATGGGCACCATGTAGAGTACAAAACAGCATCCAAAAAATGTGAATCTGTCATTTAATAAATTAGCTGGATATTTGAAAGCAGTCAAAGTAAAAAAAATAAAAAATAAAAATGGCCTTCAACAGTACACACTATACACGTAAAACTGACGGAAGTCGTTCATTTCAGTAGAGGCACACACTACTACCCTACCTACAGACCTTGGCAGAAACATGCGGTTTTTACTGTGCGCCTGTGTTGCCAGAAATGTGGAAAACTGATCAGGTAACGATGGGGTGGTTACTAAAATTTCACAAGGAGAAAACCTCTGTTGTTCAACATGGAGGAAAAGTTGATATTGTGTGCGTCAAAAAAAGGTGCTGTTCAGGTGCTGTTCATATCATGACTTGAATAGACCTGGCGAAATGGTGCCAACGAAATGGAACCAAATCAGATTTTTCTCCATAAATACTACCTAGTTTACTCTTTTGATGTTTTGCAAGAACTGTTGCTTTTAGCTGTCTGCTTTTAGCCATTCTCAAGTCTACTCAAGTGATCGTTCAGCAGGCGGGACACTATAGTAATGCCCCCCCCCAAAAAAGCGAATCTACCTCACCCTACCTGCACTCTACGCTACAAGGTACAGTGCGCCTTTTCCTTTTGTGCTATAAATGTAGGGCTATTCCATGTTGTTTTCATTTCCAAGTTAGATTTGGAAATAATCAGCATTTTTTTTTACCGTAGAACTGTGACTGCGATTCGATTAAATTAACTTTGATAATCCTGCAATACAACATGTTATAAAAAACAGGGTATAATGTGGTATAATGTGGTATAATGTGTCCAGAAGCCAAGGAGAACGAGACTCCGCAGCACTCATTTAAAGTCATTCATTCTCTTTTTTTTGTGCTTTTTCTCTCTCTCTACAGCATGAATGAATTATTCAATAAAAAGAAATCTGAACAACAGCTTTCTACATTCCAGCTATTTGTAATATATTAGAGAAGGAGAAAGACAGCTGATTCCCAACAGCCCTCACCCTTTTGAATACTGTAGCCACATTTTGTCACTTTTTTTACCATAAGCCCCAAGAAGTGTGCATGTGTGTGTGTTAATGACTCTGTGTGTGTGTGTGTATGTATGTGTTAATGGGTGTGTGTGTGTATGTGTGTGCGTGCGTGTGTGTTAATGGGTGCGTGTTTGTGTGTGTGTGTGTGTGCGTGTGTGTTAATGGGTGCATGTGTGTGTGTGTGTGTGTGCGTGCGTGTGTGTTAATGGGTGCGTGTTTGTGTGCGTGTGTTAATGGGTGCGTGTTTGTGTGTGTGTGTGTGAGTGTGTGTGTGTTAATGGGTGTGTGTGTGTGTGTGTGTGTGTGTGTGTGCGTGTGCGTGTGTTAATGGGTGTGTGTATGTGTGTGTGTGTGTGTGTGAGTGCGTGCGTGTGTTAAAGGGTGCGTGTGTGTGTGTGTGTGTGCGTGAGTGTGAGTTAATGGGTGTGTGTGTGTGTGTGTGTGTG
>JAOYSI010000571.1:0-18053 GCA_025775065.1 Hiodon alosoides | reverse complement strand
TACCCACACACACGCCCAGTCTGACAGGTAGCCCAGGGAGACATTTCCACAGGCAGAACCTTACGGAAGGTGGACATACCCACAGGCAGACCCAGACTGATAGGTAGCCCAGGGGGACATACCCACAGACAGGCCCAGACTGACAGGTATCCCAGGGGGACATACTCACAGACAGGCCCAGACTGACAGGTATCCCAGGGGGACATACTCACAGACAGGCCCAGACTGACAGGTAACCCAGGGGGACATGTTCACAGGTAGATCCAGACTGACAGGTAACCCAGGGGGACATGTTCACAGGTAGACCCAGACTGACAGGTAACCCAGGGGGACATACCCACAGACAGACCCAGACTGACTGGTAGCCCAGGGGGACATACCCACAGACAGACCCAGACTGACAGGTAGCCCAGGGGGACATATCCACAGACAGGTCCAGACTGACAGGTAGCACTGAAGACTCACCTTAAGCCAGATCCTTAGTATTGTTCATATAATGGGACTCACAGTATTAAAAGCACCAAATAGTAAAAGGCAGACAGAAAAACACTTTTTTCCCCTATTTTCTTTCCGTTTCAGTGCGGTCTTGTTTGTCCTTCGGTTTGATCTTTTTAGGCTTTAAGCCTGTATTTGGTCTGCTGGTTGTTTTAAAAGACTGACAGCTGTTGTTTAGAGCTGTCATACCAAACCATCCTTAAAAATAATATCCGAACATTCAACGTTCAAACCGATTCTGGCTTGTGCTCTCTACTACCATGGCCAACAGATGGTCTTTACCATGCAGGAAGCCCTCTGCACCCTCTTTTAGCTTTTCAAATTTATATATATATATATATATATATTTATATATATATATCTACTGTGACTACATTGCTTGGTATGGTTATGTAAGGAAACTCTTTTCTGTGCACTGCAATAGTTATGTTTGGTCTTAGCTCATATCGGTGATTGTGGTGTACAATGACCGGTCTGATAATTTAATGACATAAGAATGACATAACAGATATTGATTTGCATGACAGCCTGTACAGAAGGTTACAGTACATCCGGCCTTGTGTACGCTTCTGCAGGAAACATTTACTCATCTCCCCAGGCTGTGGTCTGTAACGCACACAATTATTTATTTATGTGTAATGCTGGAGAGAGAGAACGCTTAGTAATAATTAACTCAGCTGGGAAAATAAATACTCATGACATATTGAAGTCATTCAGTGCATGGCTGCAAATCAACTGATACGAAGCCTGCTTTACGGTGCATTCGTCCACTGCAGACTGAAATGCCAAACATCCCTGGCTGAACCGGAAGATAAGTGCCTACCGCAGACAACATTACTGATCTTTGAAGATCGGCGCAGCAGGGATCAGTCCCATTCAAATGAGGTGGATTCAGTCATGCATTATGTTGGGAAAAGAAAAACTGACGAGTGGCTAAAATTGAGACATGGCCGTCCACGCGCGGTTCATTGAAGCTGTCGTGGCATCCATTTAGCAACACCCAACAACCACAGCAATATAAAATCAAGCCTTTTGCTGGGACAAAATACAAATACATTTTCATATAAAACCTCCCTTATTAATAAACAAAAAATAATTGTGTGTTCCTTGAAAACACTCTATTTTAATGCTACATGAAGCAGGTCAGTGTCTACTGAATCGGAAAGCTGAGGTGTCTTAAGCATTCTGAAGACAACCCACTTTTTTTAGAAGAAGCAGCAACAGACTAAAGGATTTCTGCATCAGCTAAGGCAACGACTGCTTGCAATTTTACACACTGAACGTGCTGACCACATGAATGGCACATATTAGATCAACTGAAACCTACCTCTCCCTGCACCTCAGCATATTCTGAGAGAATCTGGTCATCAGGTTACCATGGACACTTACTTCCTTAATATGTGTGCAGGTGGGCGGGGCGAGATGCTGGCTAATTAAATATCACAGGAAAACGTGGACTCTAGAGGATTTACAACAAATTGCTCTTAAAACAAAAGAAAGAACCGTATCCAGTCACAAATAAAATAAATTCCGAATTTTATATGCATTTGGATATTTCTTTTTATCAAACATTGGTTGTCACATGACTTTATTATATGCTATACATACAATATAACCAGATTGACTTATATTTTTACCTTTCCTATGATGCTCTAAATATGTTATAAAATATTCTTGATTGAAATTGCGATTATAATTATCATTACCATAGTCATTTTAGAGGATTTAAACAATTGGTAATATTGACTGATTGAACAGCTCAGCGCACTAAAACCCCCCTCCAAAAAACGGGATGTTCTTTGCTGTGGGCATTACAAATGGACATATTTAGCCTCAGTCACCACCCCATTATCAAAGTGACTAGACTAATTTACAACGCATTCACTCCTGTATTGTTTTTGTCTTTTTGGTTGGGGCAAACACCACAAACACTACTGTGGCAGAGCCCGATCAAAATGCGTGGGCCGGGCAGACACTGTGGAGCAGGGTTCCTCGAACCGAACAATGATTTTAGTCAGCATCGCCCACAGCCGCCGCCGCCGGCAGGCACAGACAAAGGCAGACCGGCACCCCTGTGCTAATTTCCCAAACCGCTGCATTCGTGTCGCGGGGCAACCACTCCAGCAGGGGAACATTCGAGGACAAAGGCAGCAGAGCATCAATCTCTCCCGGGACGTCGCTAAAACAGTCGCTGACGCCAGTGAAAAAATAAAACAAATTGATGCAGGGAAGATTTGAGAGGCTTATGGCCAAGCCCGTCAAATTAACATGGAAATGCTGACCGTGCCCCTCAGTTAGTGTGTGAAGTCAACAGGATAATCTCCTGTCGCATATTCAGTTTTAGACAAGGTGAAAATTCATCCCAGGTAAAACACTGGCCTCCAGCTGCATCCACATCATACAGAACTCAGGGTTCCGTCCAAAATTAAACTCCAATCCACTCAGAAAAAAACACTGTGACCAGACAGGTACACCAATGCCCTCAGGCAGCCAGCCCATTGATATTAATCTGTTTAATGCTCAATATGTCATTACCTCATCTGCCAAAAGCCAGCAGCTCAGATAAACCTTTGGCTCAGGCGGTTCCCTTTGTCGTCTGGCTGTTTGTGTCACGCGCCCTCGGAACTGCAGAGTCAGACAACCCTTTCCCAGGGAAGATTTAGGTCTGGACTGCTGCCTCGTTGTGCTCACAATGTACAGATTCAGAGAAATACGCAGGGCTTGGATGCACTGAATATAACAGATCTGAGCTGTCCTTTATTATGTGATAGGCATTTATATTAGGAAAAACAAACATTTTTAGCATTTAGCATGAGGATGAGGATTAACATGCTCCTTTATGCAGTAACACGGGGAAAAAATCATTACGACCGAGAACAGTATTTGACGCTTTCAGGTAGTTATTCCTTGCTAAAATTCTCCTCCGTTCCCACGACAGGTAGCAATGCGCATGCAGTGAAAGTTGAATGTTCACCATATGTTTAGCAGCAGGGTGGGTTAGTCAACCCCGCAAACAGTTGCCAGGAAGGACAGCATAGCTATGATGCCCTGTGTAGCTACGGACAAGGTCGCATTGCCCTCTGGCACTCAGCTCATCCCCGTTTCCAGATTGATTCCTGATTAAATTAAAGCAACTTTGTACTGGTTATTAAAAAATAACACACGAAGGCTATCAGAGAGCTGATTTAAGCACAAAGCACCAAAAACAATTGGTTAAAAAAGATAATGAACACTGCAAGCACTGAAAGTGTTATACAGAAAAAGGCAATTTTGTAATCTAATCAGCTAAAGTATCCCAAAGAGTCTTCAGTAGGTTTACTATGTTTTACAGCTATTTTATTACATATATAAATAACTAACTGCCATAAAAAAATTTTAACACCAAAGAGGTATTCTTAGTTAGCTATCTGTGCTAAATCCATTTTTTATCGAGGTCTGGAAATAGATTTATTAACAAAAGTTTCCAGATTGGAATGCTTTTATAGGTTACTCAGGGGCCATTTTAAATTTGAAGAACCCTTCCAATTTATTTTTTCTTTTCTTCCTGATATATTTTAGTTTTTTGGTTTTTGGTATGTCATCTTTCCACAACACATTTGAAGGCTATTCCAAACACTAAAGGCTGTAAATTATATGTTAAGGCATACACTATATCATTAAAGTAAGACAGTGCTATATTTTTTATAGTTGGAATTGCTGGGTCTTATTAAAAACTTTGCTTTTGTATAAATATGTATGAAAGTAAATTATAAAATTATTATCACTGACCAAAAATGTTTTTAATATCCTTGACTTTTACAACTGAAAAGACCTAAAGGTTGTGCTTACATTACTTAACCCACTAAAGAAGCCACATTAACCAGGGTGGATGTTATCAGTTGCAAAGCTGAAAAGCGGTTTTCAAGCATATTGGACTTCAGCTTACCTCTTACATCCGGTGAAAACCGTGCAGAGTGCCGCGAAACGAAGAGTTTCAGCTCTTGGTCCAGGTTGCAGTCGACGAGGTTTGTGTCCCAGGAGCGGATTCCTACAAAGCAGAGATAGGTTACCAAAATGTAGTCAACCCCACTGACAGAGAACCCAAGAAGCTAGTTTCCGTCGCTAATACAACCCATAGTTAGTCAGATTGAGCTATTTGGCATAAGCTTGATTTTATTGTTGGCCTTTGTTACGGGTCAATGTAGCCGTGATCCGGTCAGTGTTGGACATGCTCTATTTTGATTTCCAAGAAAACATTGATTTTTTTCATTAATTTATAATTCCAAGAAAACTGTTGTCCTATGACACCTTAGTATTACCAATAAGAAAATTACTTGGAGAAACAGGCAGAACGGTTGTTGGACATGAAACCATTGCCATTACATTGGTTCCTTCACATGATGATTGTAATTCGTCATCCCTCCAGACGCGGTTGTTCACAATAACCCAGTAGTGACGGTTGCTTTTCAATATTTTTCACTTATACAAAATATATTCAGATTTGCTGTTGCTAAGGCAATTAATCAGGACCCAGACCATAAAAATTTTGATTTATGATTGGATGTGGCATGCTTAGCGGTTAAATGACAATGTTATTATTTAAAAAATTTTTTAAGTATGACACCACAGCGAGAAATTCGGAGACTCTAATTGGATGGAGGTGTTATGGGAGTGGGCCGTGACCCAACCAGGCCCACTGGTGGCTACACTACTGGTTGAATCAAGATCGGTACTTTGAATGAGTAGACTAGAATGATTGTTCAAATTTATTAATACACCAATACAAGTATTGTGTGCCACAGTAAAACACCAATTTCCACATTTTTTTCATCAACCAGATTTGGATTAACTAAACTGCATACAAAACCCCCTGGTGTATTGATTGATTTAAATCATTGTAAATAATTTATGCCATTATTTCATGCATTTTTTCATTTACTCAACATTTGTAATTAATATAAATTTAATATTTTAATATATATATATAATATATTTAACAGGCTGAAAATGTCCTTTCTATATAAAATGTGCAAACTATACTATTCATTATTAACATTATTATTATAAGGACTTGGTTTAATTCGTGACCAGTAATCAATTCAAAACATTTTGTGCGAAGAATTTTGTCTCTCACAGTTTCAAATAAACAGCTCCTTTGTTCGTCCCGTTATTGTATGGGGCTAGGCATGACTCAGCAGCAATAATTAGACACATTCAATGAGGTTGGGATTGCAGATGGCTTTTGTCGCGTCTAACCCCCACCCACCCACATTTTACAGACATTACTTCTCAACCCCCAAATTGACGAATATAATTCACCAGACCCAACATTCCTAATTTCAGGCACTAAAACGCCCTGGCATGAACATGGTCCGTTGCGAGTTTCCGTAGGGACCGCAGTGCGGACTTAGCCACGCCCACTTGCCGGTATCCGAGGAGGGAAGCTGAGATGCTTAGGAAGAATCATTGGGATGGATAGAGGGCGATTAGGAATGTGCTGCATAATCTCCAGATCCTTCATATGAATGCATATTAAATTTTATATATATAAAGAGTGAGGGTATTTGAGTTTATTACAATGTATTTTTAAATGGTTTCTTACTTAGGTTGTTTGTATACAATGTGTGTCTCGTAGGATTTGTCATATTTCTGGGGCCGTCTTGTAATACAACATAATTATAAAATGTTGACAAGGTATCGGAGGTCTGGAAACCCAGTTAGTTGGGGCTCTCTATCAAAACAATCATTTATAGTCAATCGACTATGGAACAAAGCTCGGCGCACAGACGGAAAGTATTCCCCGAGATAATTTATTGACGCATGATAAATGTAGAGACCTTGGCTTAAACCCAACTGAAATTTCAGACGGTTTTTTATTTATTTATAAAATGCTCAGTCATGATGGCAATAACCGCATAGATGGAGAAGCAATAATCCTGCGACTTGATTTGTTTGGAGTTTTGGTATACATCCTTGCTGTTTGGAAACAATACCAACATGCCAAACAACGTAAAAAAAGAGTGTTGGTAGAGACTGATGCCATCTGTTTGATTTGCGGTTCCGAAAATGTGTTATCGAAAGGGAGGGGCTGTGCCGCAGTTTTTTTCAGCATTGCATATAAAACAATAAAATTAGCGTTCAAACCCCGATAAAAAGTTACTCTGTTTTAATTGCATTTATTAAGAGATAATAATACCAAAAATATGAAATTGCACATAATCGAGCAATAAGGCTCAAGGTTAGTTAGATCGCATTCACTCACAGATTTAGACTTCAGTTTTTACTGCAGCAAATGTTCAAAACTGAGGTGAACATTTATCAAGGCTTAGGTCGACTTTGAACAAAGCAGTCATCTGTCGATGCAGTAAAAGCATCAGCAACACGCTTCTTTCTTACCTCTTTCTATATCTGCAATGGCACACCTCAGATGATCTTCTGTAACAATTTCTCCGATGACCACAAGAAGATAAAATTTGTTGTCGACAAATCGGTGCGAAAGGCTAGACGATGAAGGAGATGTCATGGCATTATTACTGCACGAGGGCTCGATCTCTGCCGATTCCGCTAAAGTCGCCATCCTCAAACCCTTGTCCGTCTACAATACCAAATCTGTTATCATCTGACGTACAGTAGGTTTCGAAGGAGTGGTTCTGTCTTTTATACCCCTAGACATTGTGTCATGACTAGGACCCGGGGAGGAGAGGACGCACCAGGAACCGGTGTTCTTTCACTTAGCTGATGTCATCGGCAGCGAAACCCGCCCCTCCTGGAAGCAAAAAGTAGAATAGTGAGTAAGGTGATTTAGCAGTTTAAACAAATAGTATGTTGAAAGAATGTACTTAATCAAAATCTATGAAAAGTTCCAAACTTAATGATCACCACATTTTGGAGAATGGACAGAAGTATTTCAAAATAATTGTCCATTCGGATGAATATAAGCCACAGTGCATAATTCCTTTATTGTTGACTAAATGTTTACTTAATATCTGTGAAAATAGCCTTTTCTTTTTGTACCACATTTGTTTTTATTGGTAATATTACTACCGTGGACATTTTTTATATGATATAAAATCATTTTCTAAACAAAACTATTACAAAACAACAATTTCATAAAAATATTATAAAAGCAATATTGGTCATAAGCTTAACTTGACAGGTGAAGTTAAATGGCAAGTGGAGTTACTCTTCTGTAACATTGTATGAAGTACTGAAGTCTATTCAGTAATTTTCATTAATTTAGTGTGGTTTGAATTCATTTATAGTACAGTACTTAGAGTAAAAATCCCCCCCAATACAGAATTTACTCTGTGGTACTATGATGAAAGTTTCCTGTTTACTGTTTAACCAAACAAACCACGCTAATAAATATGGTTCACATGGTAGACCACAGAGGAAACCCTTTGTGACACAGCATCCAGACCACTTAATGCTTTAGTGTGTCAGTGATAGTTTTAAGGCCTAAAGCACTTTGCCCAAATGTGCCTTCTGATATGGCTAAAGGTTGGGTAGAGGTTTTCTTTTAATTGAATTGTGTTCCTAGGATAAAATATGAGTGCTTCTATAAAGAGAAACGGCTATTTACGTAAAATAGTGTTGCTAAATGAATTATATATTCTTTTAAGAAAATTACAAAGTGCAAATCTAAAAATTTAATAACATTTTATTTATTGTTTTATGTCATACATAATTTCATTAGTTTTTTCAGATGAGAACTTAAGGTATGTCCGCTGAAAAGAAAATTTCTTGGACCAATCTACAAACTATTCGTTTCGTTTAGATCGAGGATGGTTGCCTCCTGGAAGAGGTAAAACCTTTATAGTGAAGTGTATATGGGTGAAGTGAGCCCTGACCCATTCTCTCTCTATCTTGGTGTAGATCATCTTTTCATTATTATTTCTTGCCATGGTCACAGATGGTACTCCTCCCAACTTTACCAGAATGCCCAGTCGAGTTAGAGATCTTTGAGAGCATCCAAGCTTATAGTGTAATTTTCAGTTCTCTAATGTCTTAGTTACAACTTTACTGACATCGGAAAATGGTGCATGGAAAATATGTCATTATTATTATTATTATTATTATTATTATCAAATCATTATTTTTCAGACTCTCATATAATAAAGACATGTACATAGAATAAGAGTAAATAAGAACAAATGCACTTCTTGATAAGCAGCAAGAGCAGTTTATAAATAAAAAAATATGACTGAAGATAGGAAAGGGAACCTGTTCAAATATTTTGAAAAATAATGGTTTCACAAGGACTTAAAGATTTAGTGCAGCGGTTCCCAAACTGTGGGTCGTGACCCCAAATCCGGTCACTGGATCAGTGGATGGGGTCGAGAGAGGCCACCTCAGTATATTGTCATTTTCGGCGTCACACTGCTAACATACTGTGCACTGTGTAACTGCAGCAACAGTGTATTAATTACATCTATGACTGCATCCAGCACAGTGTGATAACCTACCTTGGAACTGATACCGTTGATCTCCACCAATCATAGAATTTTATGATCTTTACCCCCTTACGTTCTCGTCTCCAACGCACATCATGCAAAAGAGTCCTGTGGTCTGTACTATGCTCGTACATTTGTGAGTGCAAAGTTTAAAATCGAATTGAAGATTACTTAAAACATGGATGAAAATATTCCCTCCAAAGAGAGCTTTTCATTTGTTTTAGACAGCATTATAATAAACTATCCTCTCTTGATGCAAATGCATGAATGCTTGAACACTTGTATACATATTTGATTAGTCTATTAAAATTAGACAACAATCTGTATGACTGCCTTAACTGGCCATGCTAATGCTAACAGCCCGTGCTGCCTTGTGAAATGAGATAACGCCGGGGCAGCCAGCGGGCCTGCTTTGTCTGCCATCGAGGACTTGAGCGAAAAAGACAGATCTGTGTTAAACAGGGCCACAGGATCATTCCCAAATGAACTCTGGTTAGAGACATACCAAGCTGAGAGCTCATTCTCATTCATGGAACAAGATTTGGATCCTCATCTGAACCCTCTTTATATTGCCTTTCCTTTTCATTTTTACAATTGCCTCTAAGTTGGAGGTCTCTTTTACCTGGAAGGCGTCAAACTACTTGATGTGTTCCTCTTTTGAAGGGAAACAACTGGGATTTTAAGACCTATAAAAGGCCATCATAAAAACAGCACTGTTTTGCTTTGAAAGTTAATGGCAAAATAAAATCAGTGTAGACAAGTCTTTACTGAAAGTGTTGTTGGACAAAAGGAAAAGTGTTAATTAATAATTTGTAATTACCTACAACAGCATTCACGTGTAGTATAGGATTTACAACGTTAAACATTACGTTTTCACGTTGGACCGTTACTCAATGGGATACTCTTTGGGATAATCTGGAATCTGGTTGTGACACAAACTCTTGCAGCTAAAGGCAAATCAATTTGTGAACATGTTATTATTGTTTGAAAAAAGTACTTCACGCACATACTTACTGGTAAACTCAGCGAAATATTTCTTCTGATTGATGAGATGACACAACTAGGACGTGTTTGTAAGTACATAAAATATATTTCCCTGTATTATTACACAGCGTGCTTGTCATTTGTATAGACAATAACACTGGGGCTTATCCTTCAGGTGCCTGCCTACTGATTAAATGTATTCTCTTGACTAAATGTATTTCTTTGAAATTCGAGTGAATTCAATGAATTTGAAAGTGAGAAAGGCTGTATTGAATCGTAATGGCTAGTAATGTATCACTAATATAATAGATGCCAGTCCTTTAAAAATGTGTTTCATGCTTCGTCTGCGCTCGTGTGTTTTCTGTGTAATTATGCCTTCAATTTGTCTTGTAATTTGTATTTTAAGCCAGGTGGTAGCATTTAGTATGTAAAAAAAACTCCTTGAATAATTTGCAATTTTAAGCAACCCCTGCTGGGCGTTAACACATTAGGCTGGAACTGAATTAAAAACTGAATATTAAAAACAATTTTCTATTATGAAATGTGACTTATGGGTTGTCAAAGTTTTGATTTGGTATAGCGATTAGTGTTTTTCTAGACTGCAGACTGCTATCTGTTTAGCACATATTTACTGTTGGTTATAGATTTTCACCACTCACTCTGAAGGTCGTTGAGACGTCCCCTTTTCATAATAATCATTAAACAGCATTAAAAGACTTGTATTCTTGTGTATAAAGGTGATAGTAGGTCAGGTTGTCTGTAAATACAGTGGGTTTTTATCAAAATAGTTAGATGTTAGACCAGGATTATCTGTCGTGCGTTTGTGGACATATTATTTCTGCATAATAAGGGATGTTTCACCCCCTCATAGGAATTTATGTCCCTCCCCAGGAATACACCAACAGAGACGAGTATAATTAATAAACATCTGTCTATAGTCAAGTATGTATTTTTACATGCAGTGCAGAACAAATATTGCACTAGTAAAACTGAGCAGAGCAAACATCCTTCTTGTCGCATGGGGCCTTCTCTGTTTCTTTCTTTCCTAGTCTGGTGCAAAAGCCAGGATTTTTATAGTCATCACGGTTGTTGACAGATTTCAGATGTGGCCTTTTGTGGATTGGAGTCCGTTTTCCGTAACTCCACATTCAAATCACCTCTCCTCATTATGTGGGAGCTCATTGTTCAGCCAGAGAACTTATTCCTCGGTGGAAAGAACAGCCCACAGACTGACCCAGCAGACACTAACGCCCACTGGCCACGTAGAAAATAAGGTACCTTATGCTCTCCATCTCATACGTATAGCTGATTGTGTGTTTCAGTCTCTATAATGGCCTGATGGCAATCAAAATCAGCCTAGTAGGAAATGTTTTTGAGTAATTTTCTTTTCATCATGTTAAAAGCTTATCTTTCTTTTTTTTGCATCAGAATCCTACTTTATATTTGTACCAAATCCAGTGGCTGTATGACTCCACAGCCGATGTTATGGCCCATCGCTCGCTGTGATGTCATCTGTGGCGACAGGGCGTTGATCTCACTTGATTGCCTGCACAGTTTGGCCAGCGAGGTTTCAGACAGCCTCAGACAGTACTCTTGGTGAGGGGTAGGCCAAGGAGAGGTTGATGAAACACACAGCTGAACTAAGATGACTTAATTTCAAGCTATATTCATATTTACAGTACGCTAAGTGCTATTATCTTGTGTGAATGAATCTTAAGCATGAAATATAATACGTTGTTCACATCTGATAAGAACAGTTTACAGATAACCCCAATGTATATATCCCTACTTCTTCATAATTCTATCCTCTATAGAGAGTACCTGCATTATTAAGAGTAATAGTGTTTCATGAGCTTTTAAGTACACAAAGCAAGGCGGCTGACATGCTGAACAGCAGTGGCATTTTCCTGGAGGAGCAGACTGATGTTTGGCACGCTGGGCACCCAGCATACATGGGAAGATGGCAGCAAGAGCCTGGGCAGGTTGAAGAAGATGCCTGTGAGATGCGAATCAACATGCTTGGAACCTGGGAAAAAAATAAACAACAGTGGGCTTGCCGTTGTATTTGGCACTAAGGTGAAGGCAACACTCTTCTGCGTTTGTTTAGCACTGTTTAAGATTTTTATTTATTGATTTTTGACCAGTGATACTGATAGGAACTGACTTTCAGTGATGCTCTTTCTACGTCAGCTTCAGTAATGCATCAGAAGAGTACTGAAACAGACAACGGTGTCAGGAATAAATGGTCCTAAAAACATGATTTTGCTTTTTCTACACTTGGGACAGTCAAAAAGTTAGGCTCTTGCAAACAAAAGTAATCACTGAGGATTGTAGGGGACTAGGAGGTCCCTTAAATACAAAGGACCTGTCACAGGGGGACTGACTGGGTAGAGGAACCCAAGTGCAGAGGTGCACAAAACCTAGAAACAGGCAGGTGTCGAAGCTGGCAAACAGGAGTGTGCGAGAGAATTCATGAGTCGTGGTCAATGGGGCAGACAACGGGTCGAAGATCAGACAAACAACACAGAGAGGACAATCCAAGAGGTGATGTTCGACGGAGCAGGCAAAGGGTTGATGATCGGGCAAACACTATTCAAACGGGATAACCAGGGAGTAGAGCTCGGGAATGCTCTGGCAAGATAGCCCAGACTGAGCAGAGAATGGAAGTCACTGAAGGGTTTATATGCTATGGAGACGGAGGCAGGATACTAGTGGTGGAGATGCTAAACAATTGGGTGCACATGGTGTTGTGGAATGTTAATTGAGTAATGACATGACAGGAGCTGGAAGAAGTGACTGCTAACAAAGGGTGAAGGTGAACTGGACCATTTAGTATCTTAAAAGTAAGAAGTAACACCTTTAATTTGGCACAGTGCTCTATCGGTAACCAGTGAAGTGATGCTAAAACAGGCGTGATGTGGACAACTGATGTGATCTGTCGCTTTGTCCAGGACAACCAGGAACTAGCCATCAAAGCTGAGCTCCCTGCAAATGACCAGCCCCTCACACTCTCCACCATCGAGGTTAATGCAAACAAGGCTGCTGGCCCTGATGACATCCCTGGTCACGTGCTCAGGGCATTTGCTGGACAGCTGGCCTGTCACTGGCCCAGACAGTTGTCCCCAACTGCTTCAAGACCGGTACCTGAACAGTCTGATGCAACAAGTCTCAACGACTACCAACCTGTTGCACTCACCTCCATCATCATGAAGTGTTTTGAGAGGCTGGTCCTGGCTCATCTCAAAGCTTGTCTACCACACTCACTTGATCCTCACCAGTTTGCTTATCGCCAGAACAGGTCAACAGAAGATGCCATCTCCATGGCATTACACTCTGCTCTGACCCACCTGGAAAATAGCAACACCTATGTGAGGATGCTGTTCAGTAATCAACACCATCATCCCTGCCAAGCTGGTCGTCAATGCCTCCCTCTACTGAAGTCAGTCAGGCTAGGCAATCAAACCTTGTCTACCCTGACTCCAGTGTTCCACAAGGCCTCAGTCCTCTCCTCTACTCTCTCTTCACCCACGACTGTGTGTCTGCCTATGTATTTGACACCAACATCAAGTTTGCAGACGACACCACAGTGGTAGGCCGGATCAGCAACAACCATGAGGTCCAGCACCTGGTGGCATGGTGCGCCAACAACAACCTGGCCCTTAACACCAAAAAGACCAAAGAAGTCATTGTGGACTTCAGGAAATCCAAACGCTAAAACACACCTATCTACATAAATGGATCTGAGGTGGAGTGTGTGACCAACATGAAATTCCTGGGAATCTACATCTGGGATCTCTCTTGGACTCTCAGCAACTCCACCCTGGTCAAGAAGGCGCAGCAGCGAATCTATTTTCTAAGCGAGCTGAAGAAAGCACACCTATCTCCTCAGATCCTGGTCAACTTCTACCGCTGTACCATTGAGAGGATTCTGACCAACTGCATTACAGTGTGGGGTACGGTTACTGCTCCGCCTCAGATCGGAAGGCCCTGCAACGGGTGGTGAAAACCGTCCAGTACATCATCGGTGCCCAGCTCCACTACATTGAGGACATCCAGCGGAAGCGGTGTCTGCGGAGGGCGCGCGGCATAATCAGGGATCCCTTCCACCCCAACCACAAACTATTTGCCCTCCTCCCAGGGGGAGACGATACAGAAGCCTGGAGACCGAGTCAAAGCTCTAAACACATTAGAATACAAAGATGACCAAAAGAGACGAACGTACAAATATAACGCACTGAACAAGATGTCGCTCCATACTGTAGCTCTGTGTGAGTTGGTAAGACGTACAGTTAATGTAGTATTTTTTTCTTAACTCAGATGTTCCATAATTAATGTTTGTAATTGCACGTGGTCCAAATCAAATAAATTGCTAGTTTAAGCCAGTTCTTTTAACCGTTAACATTTGCACTGGCTCCACAATAAAGTGCCATGAAATTCGACTTGACCAGGCCAACTCGTCACTGCCTGCGTAATGGCAGATCCTGAAATGTGAAAAATAAAATTGTGATATGTGGGCTTTAATTTAAGTTTTTGTGAATTAAGTTAAATATGTATTTATCTACAATTTTATGTATGATGTATGCTTTTATTCATTTTCATAATTTAATTATTTATGGATTTATTTACGTAATTAATTAATTTTGTCTGGAAAAATCCTATAGTGTAGCTCATTTTGCGAACGGTCAGACCCTCAAATTTTTTTAATGGCAATTCCTTGTGCTAAATAGAATAGATATGTCAATGGTTGTTTAGAAAGAACTGAGATTCTTTAACACCCAAATTTATTACTTAATTTCTCACCATTAAAATAAATCTTTTGGCATGGCAGTTAGATTTTTACGTGCTATGTGAAACATTAAACACTGTGGTCATTGAGGAGCATAATACATCACATCTACATCATCTGACCAGCTGGGCACTGGGCCACTATTCTCCGGTCATCTCCTGATTTAATTAGCCTCATCTGTTACCGAAGACAACTGGAAATGATGGTGTAGTTTGTAATGCATTACAAGGAGGAAATGTATGGGGTTTTTTTTTAAATAGGCATATAGTCGACATTATTTTGTTTCTGGGCAGATATTCTTAACCAGAGTGATTTATATAAAGTAGGATTTTACACTTCAGTTATAGTGCTCCATACTTACTTCAAGCAATTCAGTTAAGTTAATTGCATACAACTGTACACCTCATTTGATTGAAAGAATTTACCCTTTATTTAGAAGACCTTAATCACAACACCCATTGTCCGGGTTCATGTCAGCAGATCAGGTTAACAATTTTCTCACTGCTACATAAAAATTCACCTTCCTAGTGTATTGTACATATGCTGTTCATTTCAGAGCTGCACATATCATCAATATCTAACCCTCAGAAATAGTTTTAGTAATTAATTATAAAGGGAATCTTTTTTATATATGTTATTCTAATATGCACTTATGTTATTATAGGTTTCCCTCAGGACTTTGGAATTGGAAGTTGACAGGAATACTGCATACAGATAAAATACATTTATGCATGTGATACTGAGTAGGGAAAGAGGTATATTCATATTTTAGAGATGAAAATTACCTCTTTAAATGAAATCATATATTTGTTTACATTTCATGGGAAAATAAAAATGTATAGCATTTATTTATTTTGCATTGAAATGAGAATTTTGTTTTTTTAAAAATACTTTGCATTAGTATTTTAACATTAAAGATAATGCAGTGGACACCTTATAATGTTGCCCTTGTTAGTTCATGCTTCAGGACAGGCAAATAACTGGATGTGAAATCAGTGCTGCTTCAGTTCATACCAGCAGCCAGGAAGTTAATATATCTGTGCCAGACCAACACTTGGCCCCCCAGTATTACTGCACTCAGTTGAAATGCCATTTAAAGGCAGCCACTGGTAAAATGCAGTACAAGACAGCTGACTGCATTGGATTCACTTGATTGTTAATTTAAGGTGCCCTCTTCAAAGGGTCTGTTAGTAGCTACGGAGAGAGAGATGGATCTGATTTACTGTCTGGGAAGCCAGGCTTTCCCTCCTTGTCTAGTTCCAGCAGTCGTTTTCTCTCATTTTTTGTGTCCTCATCCAGTGCATTTAAGGCACAATGATTTATTTTTAGTTCACTGATTATTTGTCCTTTGCTTGTTGTATGCCAATTTATTTTTTTCTGTTGACTTTCCCACTGCTCCCCTACACCATCATCAACAGAAAGAGAGATGGGGATTTTGACACCTTTCGTGCATTTTAGCCTCATTGATTTGACACTGATGTACACAGCTGAATGTGCACAGCTGCTGTGAAATAATGTGACTAACAATGTTACCAAAAATGTGAGTGCAGGGTGATTTTACTTCACTCGCCTACAGGCAGGGAGGCTCCACCAGGGGGCACTGTGAAAAAAGAAGGGATTGGAACACACTGAAACTGTGTTGACTGTGTGCGGTGTTTTTAGTGTGTGTTTAAAGTAATGCATGTAATAAAGTAGAGCCAATCTTGCGTTCCTCTGGTCTAGGATCTGTGGTGAGGACAGTGTGGGTACATACCTGAGTGCAGGAGAACTGTGGGCAGCCTGTGAAATAAGCAAATCATTGCAACTTGCAGTCCTTTAAAACAATATTCCAAGAGATCTACAACCAATCACCACTGAGCCCTACAATACATTTGGTAAATACCTAACCTAACAAGACCAAGCTGTACACTATGTTGGCTAACTACCCGTGCAATATGGCTAATGGGGATTTATTTTTTAAATGAGCTCACGGTACCAGGAAGTAGATCCAAATTCCCTTATGGGTATAAAAAACATTCATATATAAATTGTATTCTTAAGTGCGTGTGTGTGGGTGTGTTTAATAATTATCTATGTATTTTCGTTCAAAAATACAATAATTGAACCAATTAACTGTCAGGTCTGAGTATGAGAAGAATCTACTCTTTGTAATTTCAATGCTGTGCCCTTTCACAGGGTTGTCCGTCATTGGTGTATTCACAATCTAGCATTTAAATAACATGTTTATTTGGTGACAAAATGATATTTAATGTATTTCCGAGTCTGCATTCATTCTACCGAGCTTTACTGTTTCATAAGATCTGTACCACCAATACAGCTGTTACAAATCATACAGATGCTTTCACAAATGACATTGCAAAATGTGATGCATAAGTATAAATAGAAATGTTTCTAAGCTAAAAGGAATAATATTAGCAACCTAGCAAAGCCAATTGATTATTCATCTGCCTCATTCAGAAAATTGTACTTTCCTCTATTTAATTAAATCAAGGTGGCCATGAACGTCTCCAGGCACATATTAACACAACATATGCCAATGAATACTGAATAGTGTTTTTCCCCAGCAGCTCAGTCTCATCTCAGGATATCGTATTATAAAATCAGACTGTAAAGCTATAATGTTACTCTCCTTAAAGTATCTACTCAAGCCCTGCACTGGCATTAGGTCTTTTTATGATATAAATTATGCTTTGGTGCCATACAACAGAGGCAGAGCTGATATGAGTTTGGATGCTGAAATTAAAGACCTTAAATTAGGCCTTGCTTCTTAGGCTCATGCGTTCAAATGATTGAAGAGCTTTTTTTTGTAATCGGGCAAGCAGCCACAGAATCGTGGAGGACTGGTCTGGGCTGTCTGGCCACAGCAGAACACAAATTGCCCATTGTGAACAGCGTTCATTTAGATACATTTCACAAATTATGAGCATGACATAATTACATGGCTTCCGTTTCGATGATTCCCCTGCTTTATATACAATGTTGATTATTTTATAAGGGGGGGAGTGTGGCCTTTGTTTTTACTGAGAATGCTAAAGAAATGACACTGGAATATTAAAGACATTCGATGACCCTACCCTCAGCAGAGACACTATATGTATTAATAATCATACTTTATTATTATTGATTTGTTTTCACAGAAGATAAAGCAAACAATTGTAGTGTGTGTGGCCTCGGGACCCTTAAGTCTTGACATAAAAGATGTGGTCTGAGGCAAGAATGTGTAGTCAAACCAGATAATTCATTTGGTTGAAATGGGTTGTGTATGCCATGGGAAATAAAGCCAGGGAAAGGACTTTTTTAGGCAAAACAAACAAATCCTTGGGTGAACTCTCGCCTCAGTTGGGTGTTCACATATA
>JAOYSI010000570.1:0-16497 GCA_025775065.1 Hiodon alosoides | reverse complement strand
CAAAGTAATTATACGCCAAGCTATCAAAATCAAGGTATCAAACCTTGAACAGACAGACAGACACACACACACACACAACTTAAGGCATATCATTAACTGGGCACTATCACAGCTCTCACAGACCTTTCTGTGAACCTAAGGGACAGAACATGTTATATTACAGAGTGTTACCTTTAAAAAAAAAAAAAACACCTGTTCAATTAAATAAAGCGCATCACACCAAAAAAAAAATAAATCACAAAATCTAACCTACAGAAAAATCGGCAGAGAGACTGAATACACAAACACGGCAAACTACAGTTTCTACAATCCTACGTTTAACTTCACAAACGACGCCCAACTAAAACAATTAAGGCACAGAACCACGGGCATGTCTGACGTCAGCAGTTATGTTGCCTTCGGATGGAAACAACACTCGATGGCAACTTTTGAAAAGAATAAGCTATTCTGTTGTAATTCTGGCGACAGGCTTAACATTTTCTTAATCTTCGTATTACTGCATCAGCTCCTGCAGAGCAGGATAACGTTTAAAAAAAAAACAACGCCCGTGTTGTGTTTGAGGATTAAAGCATTCACGCCTCAGGATCGCAAGTACCACGAACGGGGCACATCGACTAACCATCTAGCTCCAACACTACAGAGCAACACAGATTGGGGGAGACGAGCTTTTGAATTTCAGCCTGAAAGACGATACATTTTCTGGGTATAATAGACACTGTCCGTTTCGATAAACACTGATCCATTTTCTTCCCAAGGCCAAACTAACAAACCTCACTGCCGTAAGGAGGGAAATCAAATCACAAATCAAATCTATACAAAGAGTATTTTGTTCACCGCTTCCTTTATCCAAGGAAGACGGGGAGACGTGGCTGCTATAGAAGTTTAAACCCTTTTTTAGACGCTTACAATGTGACACTTTCCATTTACTTCTGAAAACTAGAAAATACCATCATCATTTTGGTTGCTGGCTTGAAATCCAAAAGCCTTAATCCCCCACTACTGCCTCCCGAGTGATACCTCCTCCTCCTCCTCCTCCTTTTCCTTCTTTTTCTTTTTCTCCTTCTCCTTCTGCTCCCTTATTGTATCCTTGTGGAGGTCTGACACTAGGTCAAAGATGTCAAGGCGAAGCTAAAACGCAAAGCGATTCAGAAACTCAGCTGATACGAGCTTGACCGCTGCTCTGATTCGGTTTCCATAGCCCTATCGATCTCTGGCTATGACATCGGGAAGCTATTGTACGTCGGAAATTTCACATTTAAGCTCACATCAGTTCGATGGAACGCAACATAGTAAGTTCTTCAAGATAATGTAAAAAAAACATTTCCCCACAATTACTGACACTCCAGCAAAATCTGAGGAACTCACATCTGCCTTTGACCTCTGGGATGACCTTTCCAGCACATCGTCACAGGACAGGTCAGAGTCTTCAGAAAAGCTCAGGTTTCTTCGGAAATGAAGGTCTGTAATCGTACGCGTGCACGTAAATTGCTTTTATTCAGTTTTAAACAAGGCGACTGTGTCCGACGCAAAGCTCGGGTGTCTCACAGAAGACCCCCCTACGGTAGAGCGGAGACCTCTCACCTGACGATCTACTGATGGGCGAGGATCTCCTCTTCCCCGAGTCAACCGTGGTTGAACTTGAAGGTGTGCTGGGCCAGGACTTGTCGTCCTTCTTCTTCTTGTCCTTCCTGTACCCCGAGAAGACCGCCTTCCAGAGGGACCTGTGCTTCGGGATCTCCTCCGGCCCGTGCTTGTCAGACGCTCGGCTCTCGCTCTTGGCCTTCTTCTCCTTTTTGCGCGGGGAGAACAGGGAACTCCGCTTTTTGCTCTTCCCCCCCGCGGAACCCTCCGAGGACGCCGCAGAACCCTCGAGACTCCGGCTCCCCTCGAGGCTCAGGCTGCCCGGAGCGGTGAAGATCCTTTCCGACGGCGTCTCCGCATGCTTCCGGGAATCGGGGGCCTTAACGGACGACGTCTTCGGAGAGCTGGACGCCAGCGGTTGGTTTTTGTTTTTCTTAGACGTCCTAGAGGAGACGTTCAAGGCCAATTTTGGAGCTTCGGACTCCTTCATCTTAGTGAGCTGCTTGGCCATGGCGTCCTTGAGGGCCTGACTTTTAACAGACTTCTCCCTCGCTCGCATCCGTTCCTCTGCAATCTCCTTAGCCTCTGGGGAAAAGTCTGAGAAACCTCTCTTTTTCTTATGGATGTTGGGCTTGCCATTCTCCACGGCCAGCGCCAGGTGGAGAGGAGGTCTCCCCTTTGAGGGCTTGCTGGTAGGAGGAGTATAGAACTTCTCCCGCAGGCTGGTGTCAGGCGTACGGTCGTCGTACGTGTCCTCCACGTCGTCCGCGAACGGGATCTCTTCCACGGTCTCCACAAAGGACTTGCGCACCTCGTCCTGCCGAGTCTTACTTTTCTCTCGCTTCACGACAACAACCGGCACGGGTGCGGTACCGAGCGCTGGTACGGGCACGGCTTCCGGTTCCCGGACAGCCGCCGGCGTTAGGGTCGGGACACGCGAGGATACCTTCGGTGCCTCAGGGGTGGGCTCGGCCACCTCGTCCCCAGTAGCCTGGTACTTCTTGTGTTTGAGAGTTGCCGGCTCCTCGTTGGGCGGAGGAGGCGGAGGCGGGCTGGAGGGCGGAGTCAGCATGGTGGAGTCTGAGGTGTTGAAGGTCTGACTGGTGGCCGTGCTCCCGTTGAGACCCAGGCCGGAGCTGCTGCTGAGGTCCCTCCTATCTAGACCGTTGCTCTTGGGTTCCCGGTCCACGGGTGAAACCACCTGGCCCTCCACGGTGATGTTCAGCCTCCGCACGACGGAACAGCCAGAGTACAGGGGCTTCGGCTCCTCCGAAGGGTCCTCCGGATTGCGGGACACGGGGGAGGAGGAAGAGTCCGCAGTGGGGGTCACAATTTTCTCTGGGCCTCTGGTTCGCTCCAGAGGAGTGAGACCTAAGCTCTTCCTGATCTCTGCACTCTTCATCCAGAACTCCTCAATAATGTCCGTCTTCCTTACCGGCGTGTCTTCCGTCGAGTCAAGGATCTTTTGTGGCAAGGCGCTTTTGGAGGGAATCTCGGCCAGCGGCGTGGAGGTGACTGCGGGGATAGGTCGGACCTGTACGGGCGAAGAGGGCTCGTTGCTGGGCAGGGGCTGGGAGCGGATAGGAGAGGGGGGGTTGTTGGTTGGAGAGCAGAGGACGGGCTGGGTATTGAGCGGTGATTCAGGCTGGGGGGAGGGCTGTGAGCAGATAGGCGACACAGGGTGCGCAGGGGAAGAAGGGATGGTAACATTCGGGACTTGAGAGGCCCCATCTGGTTTGCCTCCCACTTCAGACTCGGGGAAAAAACGCATGCCAGGCGATTTCACCAAAGATGAAGGAGACTGAAGTTCACAAGGCTCCTGGAAGACAAGCAGAAGCAAATTTATAGGGACTATATAAAGGAACATTTATTAGATTTGCTTTGATTTAAAATACTATACGTACTTCCATCTCAGGCTCCTCTAAATCCTGTGGCAAAAGTACATCAGTAGCCGTTTGTACTGGACTGACGGAGGATTGCACTAAAAGGGAAAAAAAAAAAAATGTATGGGATGCCGAGTGAATTATTTTTTGTACATTCTCTACACCATGAAACTGAGGGAAATCAAGCAGTTTCAGCCAAGTGACTGGGACTAAGCAGGCAAATCTCCTTTTTCCCTGGAAGGGAAGGAGCGTCAGACACCACTCCCTCGGCGACAAGGGAAGGAGCGTCAGACACCACTCCCTCGGCGACAAGGGAAGGAGCGTCAGACGCTTCAGCAAGCAAGAAGGCCGTCTTACCCAGGCTGGATACCCGCCCTTGGCTCACAGACTTTTCCTCGTCCTCCGGCATCAATTCGCCTCCATCGGCTCCATGGAGACGAGCCTCCGCCTCAGCATCCGAGGGAATGTCGTCTGTAAGAACAGAGTGTGGTTACAATCTGGGATCCCAGGTAATGTCCTCTGTAAGAACGGAGCGTGGTTACACCCAGGGGCCCCGAGGTAATGTCGTCTGTAAGAACAGAGTGTGGTTACAATCTGGGATCCCAGGTAATGTCCTCTGTAAGAACGGAGCGTGGTTACACCCAGGGGCCCCGAGGTAATGTCCTCTGTAAGAACGGAGCGTGGTTACACCCAGGGGCCCCGAGGTAATGTCCTCTGTAAGAACGGAGCGTGGTTACACCCAGGGTCCCAGGTAATGTCGTCTGTAAGAACCGAGCGTGGTTACACCCAGGGTCCCAGGTAATGTCGTCTGTAAGAACCGAGCGTGGTTACACCCTTGGGATTGCGAGAATAACGGACATGGTGGGTTACAATTCGTCTGTAAATATAAGTTTGGTTTTTTAATCAGTTTAAATTTCAGGCATTCTTAATAACCATCACTGCCATGAGTGGGTATCCCTGCCATCTCTGCTCCCCCTCGCAGAGTTTCCCCCTTATTTACACTCAAGTTATTTTAACCTACGGCAATTATTATAGCCCGACCAACACCAGAGTTTCGATGATTCCACTACCGGTTCTGATATGGGTGAAGCAAAGTCCAGTGATTAGCGGTTGTTAACGGCAGACTAGGAACTGGTCAAACTCTCAGACCCAGGCAGTAACGTTAACCGCACATTACACATAACGTTAACCGTATATGGCGCATGTGTTAAGAGCTCCCCTAACAACCGCACAACTAATCCCATCGTCATGAAATTTACTGGAATAATTACCTTTGTGCACGTGTAATTATCGGTGGCTCGAGTTGTGAGCTGAGCACAAACCGGGCCCGTAAGGTCACGTCTACCTTGGTTAGAACGCACCCTATCAAAGCCCCTAAATACACAAGCATGGTAAAAATCAGGTGATCCGCAGTCAGACAAACGCTTTACCCTGGAACAGGTCAGTGCCAGGCTCCACATCTGGGCTCCCAGCCTCGGCTCTCGGCTCTTCATCATCATCGTCATCATCACACAGCTCTGGGGGTCACAAGAAAAATGGCAGGACGGTAAGAACAGCACAAGCGACCCCGGACACTCACCCAGTGACCCCGCCCATAATGCTGACTGGCCTAGAGACCGCCGTACTATTATTTTCTCAAAGGGGAGAAGATTAACTGAAGATTAGCCAGGGGTGCAAAAGAATAGGGAAACGCCACTTAACAAGAGATGATCGTTTAACATCAAATTTAAGAGTTTCTAGCTGGCGTCGGAAGTTTGCTCCTGCTCCCCTGGGAACAAAGGGCGTTTCTGAAGTTCCCTCAAAGCAGAGCAACTTGTGTGCTCACACAGCAAACAGACAAGCCGTTGATGAGTTTAGTGGTTAGACATGCACAAATCCATTTCCACAAAACAAAACGGACGAGACTTGGATTCAGGCGTCTGTTAGGTCAAGGCGATCAATGCAGTACGCAAACACGGACAAAGCTATCCCAGCCCCCCCCCCCGAATCTAAAAAAGGCAACGAATCCACGACCTCAGCATTAACTGTTAACGTAGGCCAAGCGGATATCTAGTGAACTGAAGATAAACAAGCAGGCGCTTCCCAGGACAACCCTAACCCTAGCGATAACATCAGGCCCCACATTCGGTCAATAGAGGCCTGTATACTACGGGAGCAGGTCACGCCGCATGCCAGACTGTGACAATCCAGCGCAAAGAGTCCCGATCGCTCCCCGACTGGTGTGTGACTGGTGTGGGAAGCGGTTGCGACGGCAACGCAAGCAGGTGTAACTTCTGCTGAAAAAGTCTCATCAGCCTATCAGAGGTGGGCGTGCATACTAAGATGACCAGTGAGGAGACACCAAGAGGTGCGTTATGAAGCTGGGTCAGCCCAAGGACTGTGGTCAAGGCAGAACTTAAAATGTGAAACACAGCTTTGTAAGATAAGGTAACATTTGTATTACTAATATCTGGCTCACTTGCTACTGCTGCATTAAACGTTGAAATATCCTGTCCGCCGTGACAGTAGTGTAAATATTGCATCCCGGATTGCTGCGGTCAATTTATGTTTAGAAAAACAAGCTCGACTCGGCCAACAAAACGCAGTGCGGGGGAACGAAGGGGAGTGCGACAGCTGTAGAGATGAACCCAGAAGCAAAGGTCTTGGTTTGGGCCCACTGGGGCACTTGGGTCGCCGGGAGGGCGTGGCACACATGCATGCACTCCCATGCACTGAGGAGGGGCAGCGGGAAAGAGAGCGAGAGAGCGAGCGGAAGCTGGAGAACAGTCACACGGCTCTACCTCCTGTCACCGACTCCAACCAGACTCTCACAGCCTCGTGACGGGCAGAGGGGAGGCGCGGCGCTACAGTCAAACAAAACAGAAAATACAAACAGAGCAAAACAATGGGGCGAGATGGTTTGAAAATTAACGTAAACGTGGCAAAAAAACAAAACAAAAGATAACTCTGGATGGGGGTGGGTGCATCTCTGTCTGAAAACCTGACCTCCCCACCCCCCCCCACCCCAAAACAAGTCTGCAAGGACACAGCACAAACACACACACACACACACACACACACAAAACAGAGCGAGACGACCAAATAACGATGTGAAAGTAAAAAAAGAAGCCGGTTAGTGTCGGACGACGTCGTTGAGCAGCAGAGGGTTACCGAGGGGGAGCCGCACAGGCACGAGACACAGCCCCCCCTTTCCCCAGCACAGCCACACCTCCAGGGTCCCGCCACCCTGTTGCGTTACCTGTGGGGCAGGACGGCTGAGAGGACAAGGCCGCATCCTTGCCCCCCTCCGACGGGATAGGAGTCCAGGCCACATCCGCCTGGACGGCCAGAGGATCAACGGGATGCAGGGTTTGCTGGATGATCAGGTTCCTGGCTGAAGGCAGTCACGGGTGTTGGTGTGTGTGTGTGTGTGTGTGTGTGTGTGTGTGTGTGTGTGAGAGAGAGAGAGGGGGGGGGAGTGTTTGGGAGACGGAGATTGATTGTTTTGTGCAGTGGAAAGGAGAGAAGAGAGAGAGAGAGGGAGGGAGAGAGAGAGATGAAGATAGCCACAGTGAGTTTGACTGTGAGCCAGGAGGAGAAGGGAAGAGAGAGTGGACATTCAGGGCTGGTAAAGCACCATTCTACAGCAGCAGGTGAGCAGCAGGCTGAGTGCACCAATGCCACAATCATGGGGTTTTTTTATTTTTACATCATGTATGACTTCTTAGGCAGGGGGTATCATTCCTTAGGACGCTAATCTATCAGCAGATGAATGGCGATTTCCATTACTCATTCAGCATAACCGATTTTGTAAATACTGTTCTTCCATGATCCATCCAAAAGGCCGATCTGGTACAGGTATTCATTACAGCTACTACTCTGCAGACTGATACATAGTACCCACCCTAGTATCAATATTAAACGGCCGATCTGGTACAGGTATTCATTACAGCTACTACTCTGCAGACTGATATATAGCACATTACTACTTTAGGAACATGCATCTGTGCTTCACTGCATGCCACATAGGTTAGTGCATCGACACATCACTCTGGTAGAGTAACTTAAAACTTTAAAAAGCGCTCCCGTTTCTGAGCGCTCCCGTGTGAAACAAGCATAGAGCGCTTATCCAGTGCAAGGGTACAAGCAGCATACATATATACTCAAATTATCTGTTTTTTTTTTTTTTTTTTTAATAATCCAAACTAATAGACTAAGGTGGCAGTCCAAATGGCTAGGAGGAACCCAACTTAAAATTGCTTCAGTAAATGACGTGCTTCAACATCAAATTCAGCTGAGCGCAGAGAAATGAGATAGCAGCAGCTCAGAAATCAAACGAAAACCGAGATAGAAAAGAGGAGTTTAGTGGCGAGGGGCCCCGGCGGCTCATCGTTATATCAGGGTGAAAAACGCATCCGTTCCCAGCGCTACCTTTAAATGTACCCGTGTCCTCTTCATCTCGGAGGTTCTCCAGCCAAAGCCCTGACTGGAGCTCCTTCTCCCACGGGCAGTACTCCCCCTCTGCCAGCAGGGGGAGACATGGCCCCAAAAATAACCCAGACACGGCAGAGCGGGGTGAGAGGGGGGTGGAGGGTCGAAGAACAGACACATGGAGGAAGAGAGGAAGAGTGAGGACAGAGACACAGAAAATGTTGGAGAAAAACGCTAAGGCATGAGCGGTGAGAACCCCTCAACGGGCACAAGGAAAACCACAAGGAATCAGTATAAAACCAGTCTGCCACACGGCAATGGCTTACAGCAATGCCCCGAAGTTGCTTTGAGTCACCATGTTCTCCTATATTTCAGTTTAAACGCATACATTTCATCTACTTAAATCCTAATGTTTCAGAGATATTGGCAACGTAACGTTAAATATCTCTGCTCAGGAAATGGGAATTGCTGCCCAGGATGGAATTATGGACATGTGACGTAGAGAGGAAATGAGGACACTTGGAGTGCCACAATGGGAAGAGGGAGAGGAGTCCTGCATGACAACAGCAGAATTCCGCTAGAAGACCTAGAAGACCCCTTCTAAACCCTGTTCATCTGGAGATCCAAACAAATCCTTTAATAGAAGACATGGAGTAGAAGCATCACGGTCAATTCTGTGCGGGACCGGGTCGACACAAATTCCTAAAAAGCGAAAAACAACTAAATTCAGCTTCAATAATATGCATTTACCATCACTAGATTCATCTTCATCTTCATCGTCCTCCTCCTCCTCGTCCCCCCTCTCGTCCCCATCCTCCATGATGCGGGCCTCCGTGGCGCCCCTCTCTCCTGGCGACACAGTCTGGCCCGCAGGCGTCACCTTGGCCTCCCCGGTCTCCTCGACCTGGTCCTGTGCGCCGCGGTGGCACTCGTCCTCGTCTTCCATCTCTGACTCCGAGCTGCTGCAGAAGCCCATTCTGTTACATTAGTGAGGAGCTGGGAAAACCACATCTTAACTTCCCTCCACATCGAAGCAACGCACAACGGATCCAGACATCCTTACCAACCCCAATCAGGTCAGCTGCCTTTGTCCGTTCCTGTGGCCTGATTAAACGGGAGGAGACCTGAAAGCGGTGGGAAACTGTGGACCACAGGCCTCACCTGGAGCCCTCCTCCACGTCGGTGGCCTTGTCCAGCACGCTGCTCAGGTTGTGCTCGGCCAGAGTCTCCTCTGGGACCTCCTCCAGCTCCTCCTCCTGCTGCATGGAGAGCCGGTAATTCTCCAGCTCGATGCGTTCCGGGGTGCCGCGCGGCCGCTTGGCCACGGTGGGCTCCTGCAGCCCGTTCACCTCCGCCACTGGATGGGGGTGGGGGTAGGAGGGGGGGGGGGCGTGTGGAGAAAGTTCAGGCACACACTGAGACAGAGGAACGCGGGAAGGCGGGGACTCAGACGGTGCAGAGGCAAAGCCAAGCGTGGTCGATCCGACAGCCAGCTGCCCTTCTGCCGCGATTCAGCCGTATCCCAGCCGGTCCGATCACCGACGCCGATCGTCCGCAGAAGCTTGCTTCCCGCGGTCTGACTTTTACTAGAACGGTTTACTCCACAACACACAGGCCTCTAATCTTAATGGGCCCTTTAAAAGCAAAACAAACATAGTATTTGATTTTTTTCCCCCCCATTTCATTTACCCTTTCTACTTGCCAATACTTGCCTTACATTTTCTTTAATGTTTCCCATTTCAACTTAAATTCCAATTAAAAGGAGTTTTTGTATTTATTATAGTTATTAATGGAAACTGTATTCATACCAGTAATACAGCAGTGTGCAAAGCCGTGGATGCAGTAAAAGTGTTAACTTTTTGGTGCCAAGGGTGCAGAGGACATCACAAACAACAAAAACAAGTTACGTATATTTAAATTTATTTAGACACTAAAAAAATTCTTACAAATAAAATAAATCTATATGTAAAACAGACGCGCTACATACTTTAAAACATGTATTTACATGGGCCAATCCAAGTACCTTGCCTTTTTCTCATCCTAGGAAGCAACTCTTTTTCAATTTTCTTATTTCTTTATACAGTCATTTAGTCTCGCCTTTAAAAGTGAGACTGCGTACAGGTCCAGAGTCTGTTAAAGGTGCGAATAAGTTCTCTGCGAATAAAACCCCGTGCACAGTGAGGTGAAAGTGAGGGGTGGGATCGCTTGGAACACTTCGTCAGCGCGAGTTCATTCCAGAAGCATTCCTGAGCGTCGTGATAATACCCTAACCACCAACCGCCAAATAAAGTCCTCTCGAGCGGCAAGATAAAATTCGGGGTCACGTGACATGTGAATGTGCCGTATCTCGGCCGTAGAGGCCTGGGGTGAGGATGGCATGTGGCGTGGCGTGGCACGTGCGGGGGAAATGTACACAGAGAGAAGGGGGGGAGGGCCTGAATGATGAACACCAAAGCCACGTATCTCAACACATTACTGAACCGGCCTGATCGAGGCGGATCCTCAAAGCCCCCTCTTTTACTAGTGTGGAGTCAGCAGCCAGCGACCGGCTTCACGAACATTCCAAACCACAGCTTAGAGCTGAGATCATCGCCCCCATGCAAGGATGCAATCAATCTCAGTCAGCAGGGGTTTATAAAACGCATTCATTCATATCACTGGACAGCTTGAACAATACAACTATGCTGCCATTTCCAAAACCTAAACTGTCTAACACCCAAACACCCCACTTTGAAGTGCAAAATCGTGGAGCCCAAGTAACAACAAATTCATCTGTGCAGAACTTTATCGATGACCAAATCTAAAGGGACAGGTGAGTGAGTTAGCGTTAGCCGCTGTGCTACATTGGGTTAGCATGCAGGGGCAAAAGGAAGCGGGAACATCATTGCAGGGGCACAAGGCTGAGCAACAAGCTCCTGCTACGCAACAGGGCGAGCGGAGGCCAATCGCAAGCACCGATCGGAGCGCTTGGCGGAGTGAGCTGCTCTGATAGGAGGGGGAAAAAGGTAAAGCTCACAGAGAACCAATCGCGAGCCGCGACATAGGCACCGGCAATCACAACAGGTCGAGAAGGGAAAGAAAACAAGTCACAGGACACACCATAGCTTACAATCAGCTTACAGTCTACCATTCTACTGCCACACAACCAGGCAAAATCCAGTCATTCGCCACTTCATGCGGACCACACTAAAACTAGCCAGATGACCACTAATCCAAGCAGCAAACAGAGTTAGACGTTAAATGTGGCCTTTCGTGTAGCAGGTACGCGCAGGTGGTTCGTCAGCCACAGCTGTAAGCTCAGATAAGATTTTGCCTGGGTGTTTTCGTCTCACAAAGGACGGCCTGGGCAGAAAGCGAAAGATGCAGCATTCTCTCGAGATCCTTTTTTTGGTTCAACCCAAATCGGGTACGCTGCCTCAGTCGACAGATGCTTCCCGTTAGCTACCGAATCGGTTGTCAGCGGCAACGGAATGCTGCATCTTCCGGGAACAGAATTCTTAAAACAGCACAACATCAAAAGGTTTACTACATGACACCCGAGTGGGCGAGCCGAGGGGTTAATTAAGATTTATACAGGTAAACGTCTAGACGCAATTAGTCAAAACACTCTACAGATAGTGGAGGAGGATGTTGAGAGTGAAACAGGAGAAGAGGTATGCAAAGTAGGCACACAGGAATGGGATATCTAAGGGGTGGTGCACCACCTGGTGGCACGTCCAGGACACTGCGCGATACAGCGCACGCAGGGATCGCCCCAGACCCAGGAAAGCGGAAAGGAGGGTACCTGAGGGCCGGCACTCAGACGGGGCCACAGAGGTCATCGCCCGTCCCGGGGCGTCCACGGAAGAAGGGGCAGCCGGGGCCACCTGGTTCTCCTGAGGGGCGAGAATGCAGAGTTTTAAAACAGAGTTTCATGAGATCTATAACCCCTAACTAATGTTCTCAATCTCCAGGGCCAGACGGTGGTTATAGGAGGATATAACACAAATAATACAGAGGTTTTAAAACATGCTATACGCTGGGTCTGTCCATGCGCTGTAGAGAATACATACCTCAGTGGCAGTCAGAGCTCCAGTGGGCAGCGGCCGCTTCCTCTGGGCTTGGCCCGATAGGCGGTAACAGTAGTGTGGCTTGCAGTAAAACTTCCCTGGGAGAGAACAGAGTCCCAGTCAGCGGGAGAGAGCAGAACGAGGAGTCCCAGTACGGCGGGAGCGAGCTTGGAAAAGAGCTTGGGACACCGTCAGGTCTAGCTCCCTCCCGCCCTCCATCCCTCAGACTGCACTGCAGGCAGTCTGGGCCACATCTGTCCCTTCAGTGGGATCATTGAAAGGCCCTGGCAGAAACGGACACACTGTTGGGAGCAACAATACGCTGGTTGTCCCAGGACACAAAGAAGACCTCATGAGATCCAAAGGGTGGGGGCGGGGGAGCACGAGAGTCGTTGGCAAAAGGGGAACCCGGCAAAACCCGTTAACTCTTAGCACACAGAAGAAACGAGCCCGCCAGGACGTCCTGTGACAGTCATGGACCATCGATGGCATCCCAAGCGCATACCGTTTTTTAGGAAAAGCTCTCCTCTTAACGTTGGGGTTCATTTCAACGCACAGTTTAGAGTGTGATCAACGGTGACTGGGTGCCGTCGAGAACCCTTCATCAGGATACAAGTCTTCCAAGCAAGCAACTGACGATCATTCTTTAACGGTTTGTTGGGAGGTTCAGTTTGTGCACCAGCGAGACCATCCTCCAGGTCGAAGGCGTGAGGAGGACCGGCGCGACAGACTCACCATCTTCCAGGTCGAAGGCGTAGGAGGACAGGCGTAGCGTGGTGCCGCAGTAGTCGCACTTGAAGCAGCTGCGGTGGAAGAACTTGGCCTCGGCACTCAGGCGCTCCATCACGTACACGCGCCGCCGGCAAAAGTAGCACACGTCGCTGCCCCCCATGTTCTGAGGGAACTCCTTCCTCAGGGAGCACTGCACGGGAAAACGCTGCTTTTAGGGGGGGGAGACCGTATCGGTCGCCACGTCAGGGATCGATGCTTTTAGAAACATTTAAGGTCGGCCAACACAACGACCACGACCGAGTGTGGAGAAGCAGTGACAGAAGTCTCATTAACCATGGAGGACATGGAGGGTTACGTCTCACGGTGAGAAAAACAAACAAACCAACGGCAGGCAAATGACACCCATTATCTTACGTAAGTTACATAAACCGCATCTTACTCATTCAACGCCACGACGACACCTGGCCGTATTCTCGACAACATTGACAGGGTTATCCATCACCTGGGAGCACACACAGTTAGTCTCTCTCTACTCCTACAGGAAGGAAAAGGCACCACACACAAGCAACTGGGCTCAATTAGTCTCCCTACCGGGTCAGTGCATTCTGGAGGTCTACATGCCTACGCTACCATTGGCTCTTACCAATTCCTTCTTGTCAAGAAGGGGCTTGGGTGCCTCCTGACTTTGAAGCTGACTGGCTATCTGCTCAGCCAATGAGCTCACTCCCCCTGTGTACATCTTAACATATCTCTACCAATGGCAGAAGGAGCGACGGCGATAAGGAAGAGAAAGAAGACGGTGCAAGTTAGCGAGGATGTCTGCGTGATCAGAAGACCACGGCAGAGAAACATGCGAGGCAGATGGGTAGGATTCAAGGAAATGGCAAACAGGAATATAACATCTTAAGACAAAGAATACCATAGTGGAGACGCATACACAGGCATCAGTCATGGGGTAAACGGGGCATGTGCATGTTTTGGCTACATAAGGGACCTTTTACAAACCGTTGAACAGTAAGGCTAAGGGTGGGAAACCAAGAAGGCATTTCATACGAAAATAATAGCTTAAGGGTACATAGAGTAGGAACAGCACCAGGATTATTCTGCATGAAAACAAATAGTAACAGGCCTAGTCACACGCCATGCACCCTCCAGGGTTCCACAATAACAAGTTCAAACAAAGAATATTTGAAAACAAGCAGCCCAAATGCGCTGTGACTTCGATAAATTTGCGGTCCCACTGCGTCTGCGGCCCCATACCACCCGGCAACACCATAACCTCAAACTGCCCTCGTCAAAAAGATGATTTACGGTTCCTAGCTCAAAACGTCCTTCGGTTGATGGATCAAAGTTAGCGGCTACCCGCTAACGTCACTCATCGGAAAGGCGCCGTTGATTTAGCCGCCACGCTAACGACGGGACTGGCCAAGCACAGGCGGTCAAACGCGATCCCACAACCTCTCTGCTGTGGAGAACAAAATCAGCTAAAAAACTCAAAGCAGATTCAAATATAGGAAAAAACTAAAATAACCATAATACAAAAGTCTCTACCTTTTACACGTAGTCTTGTTTTGCCATGAAACCTTGTTGGAACATTTCATTGGAACAGTGCGTCTCCATGCAAATGAAAACATCCTGAACCTGGTACAAGTCACAATGACCACAGGAATGCAGGCCACACCTAAGGGTATGTCAGAGTGGATGATATAATTCAGTGCTTCCATAACTTAAAAGTGGAACTGGTTAATTAAAAATAAAACAAAAATTAAGTCTTCTCTATCCTCACTATCCTACTTCTCTACAATTTAAATAGAGCAGACCAGAGAGAGAAACAAAAAAGCAAAAACCCACCCTATAAGAAAACTGCGTGGGACTGGAAGGAAACGAAAATCATATGGCCATTTGCTGTGCGTTTGGTGACATATTCCAGGTCAAACAGCAATACAAGCAACAAGCAACACATTCACTTTTTCAGGAGGCTCTCTGGTGGAGGGGCATAAAGGGAACCATGCTGTATTACAGATCAGAGTATTTCATTGGTAACGCGTTGCAGAGCAACTAAAGGAACAGCAGAATTCCCCTGGTTAGCATGCTTCACACACGCTCTCCAGTAACGAGCACTAGAACGCGCTTGTTAGTGCAATGCTGGGCGGAGCCTCTCTCCAGACACAGGCCCAGACAGCTACCTGTCGGAGGGTGTCGGGGGAAGGGAGGGGTCTGCCAGGGCGCAGGCCACGGGACAGGTACCACTGATCTATAAAGAAGCGGGAAGGCTTTTTCTTGGGCTCCGGACGGGAGAGAAGAAGGCACAGTAAGGAAATGACACAGAACAGAAGGCCACACAGAACGGAAGAGACAAGAAAAACAGGCTAATCTTGAGGGGGAAAGGGAAGTGGCTCATTCGTGAATTTTAATTGGCTAAACCAGGATAAGGAGGGAGACCTCTCAAAATCAACCGATAACATTTACAACCCATGCTGAATTTGTGATAAACTCAAACTGTTAAGAGTGCGTTAGCAGAACAACACAAAACTAGCTATTTGCTCTGTGACAGAGGACGGATGTGTTCAGAAGCGTAATCGGAATTTCCCGATGCCCGTATATATATCTGAACTGAGGCACAGCAGCCCAGGGGGAGACACTGCTGGGTCACCTGCGGCTTTTCGGCCTGGCCTCTGAACTTAGAGGCTAGGCGTGCGGCCCTCTCCTGAACACTAGGGACGAGTGCAGGCCCTCGGTCCTCGGAGGGCAACCGCTCCGGCTCCTGTGGGGAAAGGCAACCAGGGAAGGGATGCGAGTCAACTGTGGCTCCAAACGCTGGAAAAAAACTCTGCCTCTGAGAAGTTCATGACAGAAAAGTTCACACAGCCAGCCATTCCCATGACGCCTGCTATAATTCCAGGGGCCCACGAAAGCGTAGCTTCTCTGCCCACCCGAGACACCAGGCACCAACGGCCGGGGCATCCTTCTTTCCTGCTGAAACGAGCCGGTGAGATAGCGGCCCGCAAGTCTGTCTGACAACAGAGTCGTCATCGACTGCAGGCTCTTAGTCACGCTTAAGACCTCAGACCTCTCGATAACACCACAACTGGACACTGGGCAAACAAATACAAGTAGAGGTCTCCATGGGAAATGTTTTGTTGGGCATTATATTTATTTTACAGTTCAGGGGAGAGTTAACAGGAAACAGTGTGCCTGATGGGAATTAATTCAGACCGCTACCGATTCTGAGGTAGGGACGCCCCTAGTTACACCTGGAAAACTTTTCAAACACTGTACCAGGGCGAGGATTTTTGACAGCAACAGCGATGCAAAGCAGAACAACCGGAGGGGAGGGGAGAGGTGAGGAAGAAGAGGACGTGAAGGGCAAAGAGTATCACCTGCGTGTGAAGAGAGAGCGAGGAGGAGGAGGAGGAGGAGAGCAGAATGACTTTCTTAGGGCAGCTCCGTGAGCCAGCGCTGCTTCTGGCCTTCAGAGACAGGAGAGGGGGACAATCTCAGCATCGCTCAGGAACACAGTGGGTCTGTGTGCAACATGCACGCCCTGCCTGTTTTTAAAACTGGCTCTGTGTGCAACACGCACGCCTTGCCTGTTTTTAAAACTGGCTATGTGTGCAACACGCACGCCTTGCCTGCATTTAAACTGGGTCTGTGTGCAACACGCACACCTTCCCTGCATTTAAACTGGGTCCGTCTGCAACACGCACGCACGCCTCCCCTGCATTTAAACTGGGTCCGTCTGCAACACGCACGCACGCCTCCCCTGCATTTAAACTGGGTCCGTGTGCAACACGCACGCCTCCCCAGCATTTAAACTGGGTCCGTGTGCAACACGCACGCCT
>JAOYSI010000569.1:0-18055 GCA_025775065.1 Hiodon alosoides | reverse complement strand
GTGTGTGTGTGTCTGTGTGTGTGTGTGTGTGTGTGTTTGTGTGTGTGTTTGTTTGTGTGTGTGTGTGTGTGTGTGTGTGTGTGTTTGTGTGTTTGTATATTTGTGTGTGTGTGTGTGTCTGTGTGTGTGTGTGTCTGTGTGTGTGTGTGTGTGTGTGTGTGTGTATGTGTGTGTGTGCATGTGTGTGTGTGTGTCTGTGTCCTCAGCTTTTGGAATTGTGTTTCATATTACACAAGTGCTGTTCTCTGCTTTGCATGGATGCTATATGGCAGGCTGGGGATTTATACTAGGACCTTATCCAATTCCCTGGCAGTTCCTAACCAATGACGAGGCTTTTATTTGGGGAAAGTGCGAGGATGTGAGGCTGAGTGAGCAGTGTGGCGGTCGTCTGGATGAAGGCTGCGCTCCTCTCCTCTTTTCATTAGTGGAAGGCTTTCTCTGGGTAAGATAAGCCTTAATTAATGTTCCTCTTTCAACAAAAGGGAGGCTTATTTTCTCTCCGCCCAGGCTTATGCTCTTCACATAGATTAAGGCTGATGTGTTTGTCTCAACCATTAAGCTTCAAAAGAAGTCTGGGCTGCTGCATTCATTCCCCCATACTCATTTCCTTGGCCTCTTTTAAAATGGCAACGGGGTAATTTAAGAGCGAGAGAGAGAGAGGGAGAGAGAGAAAAAGAAAAAAAAACAGGTCATTATTTCTGACGACAGAGAAAGACTTTGATGTCATGATTTTTTATTTCTCCCCAGGCTTGGTTTGAGCCACTGATTTTAATTTACCTTGAAGTGCTGCCTGTCCACGGGGGCCTTGCTTAGTTTCAGGGTGATCGCAATGATCTGAAGGTGAGACTGGTATCGGGACTCCACAATGGCGCCAGCGGAAATCGCAGGCTGCCATAGCTTACTGCACGCTCTCTGGTTAGGAGTTCTCAGGCTCTCTGCCGAGGCTGACGTTTCTCTGGGCTAAGTTCCAGGCGCAGCTCTAAAGCCAGCTGCAGAGTTTACTTTCCTCATCCTCCTCCGCCCTCTCATCCCTCCCGCCTCCTTGTCCTGCAATGAGCTGGCCCGGTTTCCCCCTCCTCCCCTGCTGCAGCGAGAGAGATGGTACGGCCTGCCGGCACAGTTCTTGGAACACTGTCACTGATTCAGTCGTAACAGAGCAGTCAGCTTTCGGCGGCGGTTGCAGTGAGCACAGAAGTAGAAAGGAAGGACTCCAGTTCACCGCCTGGTTTCAGCCTGCTGGTTGCTGGCCGTCTCCTTAGATTCCTGTCCCTGCTATGACCCTGTTCAAAAGTGAGCACCGTAGCCCAAGACGTGAGTATACCAGAGAGGGGTTTCCTCTCCTTCTCCTGGTTCGGCGCTGTCTTTGTCTTTGTGAATCTGAACAGCAAGGCTGCAGCAGGCATCCTGGGGACGCACAAGTGCCTGGCCTGCAGGGGGAAGGGGAGAGGGAGCAGTCAGAATGTTTGCTGGGAGAGGTGACAGTAACTCTCTCCTGTTTACTTCTGCTAGCGACCGCGCTGCACTCACTCATTGGGGGAAGAAAGTGAGAGGGGTGTGTTTGTGTTTGACTGCGTGTGATTTGTGCGTTGGAGTCGGAGTTGGAGGCGCGGGGAGCGCGTCAAAGCAGCTACTCAAGTGACTGTCAGCTTCAGGAGTGGTAAGGATCAATCAGATCCCAAAGCTTAGGCCCACGCTACTCTGTGGCTGCCACTCAGCGGGGAAAGAGGAGGGTTCAGAGCAGAGAGGAGGGGAGAAACCCTACCGGTCAGCTAAGGCTTCTGTCCGCTTGGGCAGCTGGAGATCTGATCCAGGGCCGTCTGCCCAAATTGTTTCAATAAATTTCAGTAGTTGATATTTGCTAAAAAAAATCTTATGAGAAAGTGGGCAAACACGGGTTAGCAGGGTTGACAATGTCATTAATTGCTCTTCTCCGGCTGGGTCACACACGGTCTCCTTTTCTTGCCTTACAATTTGTGGAGCTCTGTCTGTGTGTATTTTTCATGTGTGGTTCGAGAGCTAACAAGGGCAAAAGGCCCTTGTGATCTGATTTACAGTGCTACCTCTGAGACTCTGGGTGATTGCAACTGGCAATATGTGGTACGAGAAGCTTTTCTCCAGGGTGTTAGAGCCATCAAAGAGAGTGTCGTCCAGGACTAGGGCATGCTCCAGATTTCTGGTTAAATCAGGACCAGGGCATGGCTCGTGGGCTCAGCCCAAAGCCGTATTTGTGTTTCAAAGGTAACTTGTGCACATGACTGTTGGACCCAATATTGAGGCTCTTTAGGGTATTGCTTCGACTGATCAATTTTTATTATTCATTGTGATCATGTGGCATTAATATCTTTTCATTCCTGCTGAAACTTCAATTAATTTCCTTAGAAATTACCATACAATCAGTTTCCTCTCCATGGTTTCAAAAGGGAATGCCAGTATGTATGTGTGCAGTCTTTATTATATAGCTGCTTTGTCGGTGTCTGCTTTGAAGCGCTGAAGAGACTGGTGTTATCGGTGTACCGTGGATCCGATCGACACTGTTTCTGGGGGCGCATTCAAAATTCTGCCCTTCAGCGGTCTCCAGACTTCCATGGCTTTTCCGTACTGTGATGAGAAGTCAGTGGGATCCGGACCCAACCCAAGCCGGGGGTCAGTAGGGGTCCTCCACCCATCCTGGGAGCGGGGGCGTGCTCCCGCAGGGTCGCCACGCGACACGTGGGCCTTTCGGCGGCTGTTCTTTGTGATCCGTCCTTTCGCGGAGCAAACCGCCGCTCCATGCAAACGCGTCCAACAGAAGCTCGGTGGTCATTTCTCAGTGGCTGAATGAGGCTGCGTGCAGCGTGCCTCAGCTGTGCACTACAGCAACCAGAGGAACCCCAGGAAGGGAATCAATCTTCTTTAGTAAATTAAATCTGAAATCTCACGGTTGTGGGCTTCCCTAGCAACACAGGGTGACTATGATTCACACGCTGAGAAATAGTCCGAATTTAACCGCGGGACTGTGCTGGGGGACACGTAAATCCAATAGTGTGTGGAGGCTCCTCTCGAAAACAATAAAATAAAATAAGGCTCACGCCACCCACCGTCACTGTAATATGTTGTTCAACTAGGTATTACAAGGCATTTTGAAGTAAATGGCCGCAATTACTGAGCTAATGATGCATAATTATCATGTAACCAAACTCTGAGCATGCTTATGACCTGATGACAAAATTGATCACTGGGACTGGCGGAATAAAGGCAAAACTTGCAGAAAACAGATGGCAGCTATCCGTGAAGCGGCGCGCTGAAAGGACGACAAACATTTCAATAACGGTGTGCTTTTAAGCTACGCTTGATAAACAGCGCACCCCCACCCACTCCCCCCCCCACAGGGCAGGGTACCAGGCTTGTTTTGATGTATGGCTGCTGTTACTGTCAAAGCCTTTCCAAACACACAAATGTTCTGTGCTTTCACTGTCTCTCCCACTGGAGAGCAGGAACCACAGAATTAAAATGATTTTACAACTTGCACAATTACAGTCCCCCTACCCCCCCTCCCTTCTACATTCCAGGAGCAATGAATCCTATTTTAAATAAGATTTATTTCATCTGGTTGAGAGCATTTGAGCAGGAATTTCTGAGAATAAATTTCAAAGGCTAATACCAACTGGCAGTGGGTAAGAAAGAAAATAGGTATAGATTTAGACACGGAGTCATGTAAATTAGGACTGTGGCAGCTGGTGGAGCTGTGTGGAGGTGGCGGATGGAGTTGCTGGCCTGCATTGTGGAGACTTTTGGGTTTTAATCCTTCATTATTACGAGGGGTGCCTTTGTTCCCCCTGCCAACACTGGGGGGCAGGACACCGGACATTACAGGTGCTGTGTCAGGCAATCAGGAAAATCTACAGTATTGGGCATTTGACACAGCCATCTCCCTGCACTACCCCTTCTCTGCGTGCGAAATGGCAGGTCGCAGCCAGGGGGCGAAGGGAAACCAAGTGGTAATTAGGGGGGTATGGGCGCTCTTGGCTGCGGTTAAGATGATGTGTGGGAGCAGTCATAGTCCACGAAAAACTGTCAGCTGTGAGCCTCGTTTGGCCCCGACACCATTAAGTGCGGGGAATGTGGAGGCTTGAGTTGCGAATTGTTATTTTGCCCGTGATACAGTATTTACCCTCCTTGGTGCTAATTGGGATGCACCCCTGTCCCTGGGATGGAGTGGGTAATTCTCGCAAGGCCCAGATCATCTTGTCTAGTTTTTTTGCAGCAAGGCAGCTCTTCCCTGCCCCCCGGCGCGGGTGCCTCTCCTCAGTGTGCCGCCTGACCTGCCTGCCGCCGCTCGGTGGCAACAGACAGGTGCTGATTGCGTGGGGACTGTGGGAACGAAGGGTGGGGGGGTGGCAGAATCTGCATAATTCTGCATTTTACCGCCGGAAGAAAAGGCCAGTGCTTGTTACCTGAGCGGTGAACGTCTGAGCTGACAGTTCAATGACAGCGAGGTGGGCAGGGATTAGCACCATCTCCACACGTCGCCCGCAAAATGGCACGCTCCGAGATCAGCCCTCCTCTCCTCGGGCCGAAAAGTCACATATTCCCCCCATTCAGTACCGTGTACCTGTGTTTTTGCTGCTCAAGGATATATCAAGCTACATTTAAACCTGTTTGTAATCACAACTGAAGTGTTTGCCAGCACTTTTCAATTATAAGTCTTCATGGATTGCTGATTAACCTTAATACCTCAAATGACATTGAAGATTATGTTGCTTAAAACACTGAAATTGGAAACAAAGGGCATCCTTTGTGAAATGCAGCAGACTTGTAATTCCATCCTGAATACTTATTAAAGGCTGATGGCTTTTTCATTATTTGAATTTTATTAGTAAAGTAAAGCACCCTGGAAAGTTTTTTTGCATGGAGAGCACAACGTAAATGTTAGCTGCATTGTGTTTGCCTCCAGGCTGGTTAATCAGTTGTACAGGATTGCAGGGTCCTGCAGAGTTTCTCTGTGGTGGCTTTATAGTATAGTGGATCGAATTAACAAATTTAACGTGTTCCATCTTCCTCATAACTAGTGATGCTTGCTGTTCTTATTGTTATGTCGCTAACTAATGCTAATTTGAATGCGCCTCGCGTGTCGCTCTCTTTGTTGAAGAAAAACGTTCCGAGCATTAATTTTCCCTATAATATCTCAGTTTCCCCGCCCCCCCCCCACGAATGAAGGAGGTGGCTAGTCGCCATTGAAACATGAAATGTCTTGTGTCCCTCCACGGTTCCACCTGTGCGCCCCGCATTGATTCAGTGCTCCAGGGCTGACTGCGAGATTAGCATGCGTGTCTGTGCGTGACACTAAGATGGAGGTGAGAGGAAAGGTAAGGGAGGGAGGACGGGGGGAGGCTTCCATTAGCGACCCATTGAATTGGGCCCTGGTCTGAATATCGCATGACAGGGCAATTTCCCTGTCATGCCACATTCAGGGTTTTTTTTTAAAATGCTGATTTATCCCTCTAGCTGCCACTGTGAAGGGCGTATGCAGGGTAGTGTGCAGGGACGGGCTTATTTTTTTCTTAGCTCTTAAGTTTTTAAAACGTAAAGGCTGATTGAGTTTTCCTCTATGTGACAACAAGGCTTCGCTGGATCAATCCTCTCGTCACTCGCTTTTCCCCAGAAATCAATAGCCCCTTTGCCGGGTCGATCAAAGTTTGGCTCGCCCGTGTCTCTCTTCCCCCGACTTTGCTGCTACAGAGGCCAGCTCACCTCACGTCCCCAACCTCTTCCGCTCAGGTGACCAGTGACTGTGCATTGTAATTACCTCTCGCCCCCGAGCTCATTGGGCTCATTGGCATGCGCAGGCAGTCTCAAAGCCCGGTGGACCGGGGAAGGGGTCGGTGAGGCAGAGTGGCAGAGATGAAAGGAGCTTGCGGCAGAGAGGAGATACCGTGGGCCCAGGCACAAAGAGCGCGAGGGCTTCGGAGGGTTCTCTCAGCGCCAGCCCACGGTTAGGACATCGGAGTGAGGCAGTGCAGCTGCTTTAAACTGACTGGGCCACGGCTCCAGCTTGGAACATCTGCTTAACTAGGGAGTAGGAACCAGGAGATGCCTGGTCTATGCTGGTCTATGGTCTACCCTCTGGTGTGTCTGGTGTCTCTCTCTGCTCCCGTTTCTTTTGTGAGGTTTCTGAGCACACTGTTGTCATAAGGGATAACCGAGCTTTAACACAGCTTCGACTTTAATGATGACCTAGAGAGGTGGGTATTGTGAAGGGACGAGGAGTCTACCAGGAGCTACCAGGAGGGGCCTGACGGCAAAATTCTGATTAGGTTTATGGGACCACAGCTGCACAGAGATTAACTTGGCCAGGTTGACTCATTTTGACAGGCAGGTGTGTGTGAGTGTATATGTGCATGTGCGTGTGTGTTGTGTGAGTGTGTGTGTGGTCTGCTAATGGTGTGTGGTGTGATAGAGATAGGGAGTTATAGAAGTGAGGTACAGGTGGGGGTGAAAGTTGAAGTGGTTGTGGAGGTGGGGGGCGGGGGGGTTGTGAACAGAGATTGTTCTTCTTAAGTCCTGCCCAGAATATGGGAGTGGAGAAGCAATTAATTTCACAGTGGCAGATGGAGGGCAATTAGTGTATAAAGCACTTCATTTATCTGGTCCTGCTGTCACTGTGGGATTCCAAGGCTGTCAGAGGGGTCAGGCTGTCTCCGGCTTCCAGTAGCTCACGGCCTTTCCCCATCCGCCCCGTCGTGATCCACGGGACGGGGCCGGCTGGAGGTGTGGCAGCCGGGCTCCTAGCCCCAGTCAGACAGCATCATCGGTCGGCCCCGAGCCTTGGTCAGGTTTGGTGTGTGGGGCGGATCACAAATGATCCATCTCTCACCGTTCATAGAAGGCCGTCTTCTCCGTGAGACGCGGCACCGAGTCACTCTCCTTTATGGTCCCCTGTCTTTCCCCGTCAGGTACCTCCGAGCCGACTGAGAGTCCTCTCTATATTCCGAAGGTGTTATTTAAAAAACGAATAGGGCATTTTCCAAAAATCAATAATGCTTTTACGTAATGAAATGCAAAAGCTTGTGTATGTCACTTGCATTGATTAACCCTTGAAAGAGGTTTGATCGTTTTTTGCCTGGGTGCTGTTTTGTTCTGTTACAGACATAAGCATGACCGGGGAGCTGAAATCCAGTCGCCCAAAGACAGGACCCAAGAGGCCCAGCAGCATACTGCACGGGTGAGTTCCCCCGTCGGGCGTGGGCCGTGCTCTCCCCTCACCCGCCACTCCTGCTCAGCCCGTGGAGCTCTCCCCTCACCCGCCACTCCTGCTCAGCCCGTGGAGCTCAGCTTGCCGCCACTGAGTGTCAGATGGGCCACGTGATAATCTGCGTTTCCTCATTAAAAACAAGAGAAGAGAAATGGAAGCCTCTAGTGCCAGAACTTAGTATTTATTTATATAAAAATAAAATGGACAGCACCCAGCGGGTGCGAAGGTGATGATCAGTGGCGTATCCGATGTGTGACTGGACTCCTAAATAGGACCTCGTGGATTGGAGGTTTGCAGAGAGCACAACAGACTAAAGTAACGTCAAATGAAATATTTCAGGAAATCTTGAATATTTCATGTTTCTCACGCCCCTTCAGAGGTTGTCTGTAGTTTGTTCTGCTTTCAGTTTGCTTGAGGTTGTCAGGCGAAAGAAAGAATCTCTTTTGTTTGCTTCAGGGCCTTTAATGGGTTCAATGAATCCGAGTCATTTTACTGATGAGAGATCTGGAAGGAAATGACGGGCAAAAGGTGTTCCTGTTGGTTCCACTGGGATTTATGGAGAATTTACCGGAGAAATGTGGCATTGAGCTCTTTAGAGGGAGGCAGGTCCCAACAGGGCTTGTTTATTGCCCTATTATCACCAATAATTGCTATCTCTGTGCCTGGAACTCCCACTTTGGGGCCTGGAATCTGGAAAGACCAGTTAAATAGAACGCGTGTGCGTGCGTCTCTATACGCGAGCGTGCGTGAGCCGCAGATATAATTATGCCCTTAAGGATCTGTTGTGCTGAGCCTAAACCATTTAGCATTTTAAGAGAATGAGAGGAGCTCATTGCAATTGAAGAGCGAGCAATTGAAGAGCGAAGCCAGAGCTGGGAGCCATGCACAGGGCAGTCACCAGGACACATCGCCCCGACTGACCCTCTTTTCATTACCCAGCCAGATCAATCCCTTTAAAATTTTAAAGAGCCAACGACTTATCTGAGTCGGCGCTTATGAGGCGAGGAGCCCTGCAGCCACTCATGTAAAACGAAAAAAAGATTCTCACCTATTTTAATACGTTTTTAATATTTTTTTAAGACACTGTAATGGAATGTGGACTGTTTCTCGTTTGAGAGAATTTATGCCCTTTAGAATAGTTTCAGATTTTGAAGCAATCCCCGTTCTGGCTGTTACTGGGATCCAACCAGGATAGCAAGGCGAGGCCCGGGGTCTTCATGTCCCTGTGTGTGAGCACCGAATTCCAGCCGCGGTTTACTCTGTTTCCACTGGCTCTTCAGCCAGACGTCGGCGCTAATGCCGCTATAATGTAATTCATTGGATGGACCGCATTACTGAAATTCAGACGGCAAAGCAATGCTAAATCATGTAGGCGGTAAAAATTTGTATTTTTTTTGCAGTGGGTCTCTCAATAGGTGTGTGGGAGGAGAACAAAATCAGTCTGCCGACTGGTGCAAAGAGCTGTAAGAGGCGGCATTTCTGAGTGGTAAATTGGGGGTCACTCTGTTGGCGTGACCTCTGGAGATGGTGTTTAAAATACTGGCGTGTTCGTAATGCTCCTAGCAGGCCCAGGAGGCCGACCGTCGCCACCGGGGGCAGCGGGGGTTGTATGGTGCCATGAGAAGTCCGGGGTTGGCAGCACCGTCTCTGGAAGCAGCGAGAATTCCAGAGCATAGACCAGGGCTCATCTTAGTCCTGGGCACGTGTGGCCCTGTCTGACCGATGACATCCTAGTCACAAATGGGGGTGGGGGATGATCCTCGTCCTGTAAGCCTCGCTTCTCAGAGGACTTTAGCCTGGACAGCCATCAGGTGTCACAAACAGGAAGCTTAAGAGAAATGTTCCCTCAGTGCGGAAACAGCACTAGAGTTCACAGGGGAATTAAAGTGTCCCAGCTGTTTCCTCCTCCAAGTGAATCTGTGCGTGTGGGCCAGATGCCACATCTTACACCTTGGTCCAGCAAACAGTCACAGAAGCGTGTTCCTCAATCGGGGGCCCCAGGTGCCACTGGCTGCTGGTTTGTTTGTGACTTCCCCAAGAGGCCTGTCTCTGTGGGGTCAAGGAAACGCCGAAGCCTTAAACGCACAGATAACCGTCTTCTCAAGTGTCGTTTTATTGGAAGAGCCCTGTACAGCAGCTATCCTCCCGAAAGATTTTCTTTGTCATTTAGAAGATTTAATGGGCATTGGGCATTAAACACATACAGCTGAACACCATGCACTTCATTGACCTGAAGTACGTTTAATTCAGTGAGAATTAAACAAACGTGGCAAACATCCCTTTAAGACACCGTCTGTTATCACGTTCTTCTCCATGTATGCTACACTGGACTGCGATGTTCCATGGCTCACTTGTTGTTTTGGGTCATGATGACTGATACAGCTGTGCGTGCTGCAAAAGCTCTGGGCAGGAGGGGGAAGACGGGGGGACGAGTCCCTTCTGACTGACGTGGGCTGTGAGTGTGTCGAGGCCCTGCCCCTCGTTCTGCCAGGTAATGGGTTGTTGCGCTTTGGACGGAGAGCCCAGACAGGAGGCAGTCTGGGCTTTTAATCGTCCCTCGACGGGGCTGTCAAAACCTCTCGCACCACGCTGCCCTTCTGGTGAGTATTTCTACATTTGCACTCCGTTCCTCCAAAGTGAAGTCATTTGTTTTAGTTTCTGAGAGACGAGGCAAGGGACAGGGCAGTCTGGGAGGTTGTAATAATAGTTTGAGCCCATCTGTCAGGGCCAGGGCCACTGAGCTGGACACCGAAGGAGCCTGGAGCCTAACCCCACCCCTCCTCGTGCAAGCCTTAGCGCTAATGCAGTAGCGATTTGCATCCTTGCTGTTGTAAGTTCCAGGTCCCGTTTTCTGTGTAACTCTTGAGATGTGGGTAATCCCGCGCGGACGCTCCAGTGAGGCAGGCCTCGCTTGCGGCACAGGCGTGTTCCAGCAAGGCCGCCTGGTTGAAGGCCAAATGTGCCGAATCAGAGCAGACGGCTTTGGCTCTGGCCAACGCAGCAGCCTCCGCTTCTGAGGTCCAGTCTCAAACATTTGGCACTGGTTACCTCCAGAACCCAATCCTCTGAGCTCTGAAGTCTACACCACGTCACTGTTTCCATGAGAGTATCATGGAAGGAGGAATCTTGGTATTAACTGACCCCGCTCCAACGGCCATTCCAATACTGCAGAAGGGGGGGAAAGTTAAAAGAGTAACAGTGATGAGGCGGTTTTTCCATTTTTTATCTACTTTCTCTTGAAAATAAAGTAAATACATTAAAAGGTGGGTTATTTAGGCTTTGTCAATTACGGTTTTTGAAGATAATGTCATAATGTAACGTAATGTGGGAGACTGCAGTGAAGACAGTAACTGAGATAAGTCAACTTTCCCCCAGGCACTGGTAATAAGGTACATTGTACAACAGAACATCATCTATTTCCTCTGTAGATATCACTAACCAGATTACTTCTGTTCCTCGGCTTCTAGATTATCGCTGTGTTGGGGCCAGGACCTTTCCTTTTATTTGTGATGTGGCTACAGAGAGAGAGAGAGAGAGAGAGAGAGAGAGAGAGAGAGAGAGAGAGAGAGAGAGAGAGAGAGAGAGAGAGAGAGATAGCAATGTTGGGTCTGCCATTGGCACCAACAATCCATCTGGAATTGATCTCAATGCTCACACCTCCCAGGCATTCTGAATCCATCTCAAATGGATCTTTTCTGCCAGAGGTCAGGAAAACTAGCGGTGGACCTTATCAAAAATATTGCGACACTAGGGAAATCTGACAGGGAAACTTATCAAACAGGCACGCCGGAAATGGGCCCAGTGGCCCCAGGCAGAGCCCCACCCCCGCTCCTCGCCGAAACCGCAGACCGAACACGCCCACCCCAACTTCCATCAACCGCGCGTGGACTGTCCACGTGTGCCGGCTCCAAACGCAGCTGCTCGACACACACACTAACCCAGACACTCATGGGTCCCAGACTGTGACAGGTCAGATTAGAGAGAGAGAGAGAGAGAGAGAGAGAGAGAGAGAGAGAGACAGAGAGAGAAACGCATCCTGTCAGTCTCCTGGATATAATGTTCCAGCCTGCAGCTCCCGGTGGCCTTTGTCACATTCAGTCGGCCTTGAACATCTGATGGAAACCCTGGAGGTGTTCTGATCAGTACGGTCAGCTATGTTTCTCTTGGCTTAGCGCATGCCTTTCAGAGAGGCAATGCCAGCCTGTTGGTCAACCTGGGCCACACCGATAACTGTCAGCGTTCACTGATTACTGAAATTTGATTCACTTTATCAGTAACCCAACTGAAATCACTGTTTTCATTAGGCTTAAAGGAGACGGCCTTTTCGCAATAATACCATTCGTTTTAATTCGAAGGACAACTCGTGCTTCTGTTGTAGAGAGAGAAAGGCTGTGGCAGTTGGCTGCAGAAATGGACAACCTCCAGGCAGTCTCTTCTTCCATCTGATATACGGCGCGGCAGACCGGAGCGGGCCCGTGTGTGTGTGCGTGGCCGTCTGTGCATGACTGTGGTGCATTAAAGACCCGCGGGCCGCATGCTACGGGGATGTTCTGAAGGCGCCGTCTTTCATCAGCAAGAAGCATGTGGATGCGAGTGGGCGGGCAGGCACCCACGGAGTCGTGTTTCGGGCATTGGTGCAATGGCACAGTGGGGTACGATGCTGTGGAGTCAGGAGTGTCTCTGGGACAGGGGCGAGCGCAGGCCCAAAGCCTGGGTCACTGGAAAGTGACCGTCCAGTGCAGGCAGGGGGCCCAACCTCAATCTGGACCTTGCCGGGGGCTAGGGATATTTTTCCCTTGGCCGAAAAACATGTGACGCTGCTGGAATGCGAGGTTGGAGCACCTGGTTGGCCCAGTCAACCTGAAGTTTAAAACATGACATTACTGTGCACAGACAGTAAGTCAGCATTCTCCGACACTCTTTAAGCAGTGCAAGGTTGCTTAAGAGACACGCAGATGAGCTGATCGGTCCAAAGTGAATGGCAATCCTGGGCACAACTGAAAATAGAAACAGTTTTGTCGTTGCCAAAGCATTGTGTACAATTTGAATGATGCATGCACCCAGGTGTAATTCCTTTCAGACGATTTATCCAATTGTGGTAACCAGAATTCCACAAATAGAACGGCACACTCCATTCTCACCTCTGATGCTGGGATGCCATTGTCCTGACTTGGGCTACACAGAAGCAGGGAGCGATATACAGAGAGACAGAGGTCATGAGAGGGTGGAGAAAGGCATGGGCAGTGGTCACTGAGTAGCGCAGCACCATTGACTGTAAAGGTTGTTTGCTGCTGTAATTGTGTGGTTGATTAATGGAGACACAGTCCGGGACTGACCGTTATATTTAACTTTAAAGTTTTCAGTAAAGGTCAGAGAGTCCGGGGGCTGACCTTTTTTTTTTTTGAACACTTGGTTCTGTGTCGTTCCCTACGGAGTGGGATTAAATAGGAGTCGGACCCCCTATTGATCTCTGCCTTCTGCTCCCCCGCCTGGCTAAACACACTTCACAAACCACCTTCACACTCTCCTCTGGCCCCTAGCTCGACTCCTCGCCTCCCTCCCTGGCCCATCCCGCTGCTCTATGCGCCATTTAACACCATTTACCACCTTAAAGACCTGAGCTGCCTGCTAATAAACAAACAGCTCTCCTCCATGAACAACAAACTCAGGAAACACATTCACGTGCACACTGTTCGCAAGAAAAAAGGTTCCCGAAACCTCACCACCAATCATATAAAAACAGGGTTGTATTTACACACAGTTCTGGCTGTACACATGCACCTCCTCATTCAAAGACACACACGCCCTCACTCCCGCAAACAGACACAAGCGCATATGCACACTCAATCATTTACTCACACGAGAGGCGAAGCCAACCTGAGGGTTAGTCATCTTTGTAAATTATGTTCTGTTGCATCAAACTCTGCCAACCGTTAACCACACTTCAGTCGTACCTTTGTTTAACTGCTGTTATTTCCTTTTGAGGGTTTACTCTTTTTGGTCTTTAGGTGTAACAGTGATTTTTGTACTCAGTTTTACTCTGTAACAGGAGCGTTTTGTGACCTGTCTTTTCGGCTTCACAACTAAATCCATCAGAAGATTGGTCTGTGGACTTTGAACGCCAACTTAAAGCCGTGGGGAACCGTTCATACTCCAAGTAGAACCTCCTTGAAATACCCTGCTTTGAATACGGCTTTCCTGATGTACAGTAGTGCGAAACTGAGGCAGGGATGAAGGAGAATGGGATTTCTGAGGTTGTGTGGGCAGATTGCATGCGTGCACAGACCAGACCAGACCAGACCAGACATCCTCCACGGATCTCCAGGTGTGCTTCCCAGCGAAGTTCCCTGGCAGAGCAGGCTGGCCAGCCAGAGTCGGGGCCGACGCGGGGGTGTGGGCCGGAATGGAGTCCGAGGCTCTCTGAAACGCAGATCAAAGCCCCCTCCTAGGAGGACCGAAGTCTTCTTGAGTGAGGCTGGCTGAGCAAATGTCACGCCTGTCAATCACCGGTGCACTCTAGCCCGCTCTCCTGAGACCTTTCTGATTGACAGCCTATTATTCCTCTTAAGACACTTTTCTCTTCAGGTTCAGCCAGCGCTGCTCTCCTCCTCTTAAAGAGGAGTGTTCGGAAGTGACAGAGGAAAGGTCCTGCTTCTCCTTTTTTTAGATCCTGCGTTCGTTACTAGGGACACCTGGGAGGCGTACAGCCCGTACTCAATAGGGGAATTCATTCAACAGAGTGCCAAGACATAGGGCAGAAGAGAAGAAAGTAGAAGACCCACCTCCACATTTTGCGGTTAATTGTGATGTTAATTACATCTAAAAAGGCAGAGCTGTCTGAATGAAAAGCTTCCGTCTTTGAAACTTACGATTAGGCAAATGCTTTCTCCTGCAATTTGTCGAAATCGGGCTCTACCGACCACTGATGATGAGGGTTTTCCCCTCCTGTGTTGCATGTGCTTTTCCCCGGAATATAGGCTTCCAGCGAGCCTGTTGCCATGGTTACTGTGGGGTCAAACACACTTCACACATTCAAGTCTATTATTTTATAAAATGAAATATTTCTTTGTTTACTTCCGGACATCAAACTACGACCTCAATCAGAATTCCAGGCACTGTTAAGTAAGAGGAGCATCTGCTTTAATCCCGGCTACGCAGGACCACTGTGCCAGAATGAATGATTTACACGAAGGGGATGGGTTCAAAAGGTGCATCGCTGAGCGGGGTGGCCGGGATCTGTAGAGAAACAGGGATTGACCTCAGAGAGTCCCGTTCTTCTCTGTTCTCTGACACACAGTGCGTTTTTTCTCATTAATCTGCACGAGAAGACCCGCAGGTCGTATACAGTTTTCGATTGAAATCCTACCATAGGTCTAAAACTGTAATTAAAAATAATTATAACATTAAGGATAATAAGGCGACGTGTTGTATTTGCACAGCTAAATAGGGTCACTGCCCTGTTTTGTTCTTTCAGCACTGACATTTGTGATGACACATTGTACGATGAAAAACACAGAAGGTAACTAAAGAAAATGGGAAAAGGTATTCACTCAGTGTTTTCTTCCATTGGCATGGAGTTTAATCTGATGGGTCTGCATTATGTCGGAAAAAAAGTTCAGTCTGGGATTGCTTTTGCGGGTGTACTTGGTGGAAGTTTGGACCATTGAGAGCGGTTGAAGATAGGCAGGAGTAAATTAAGTGCAGGATGGAGAGGGAAGCGTTCGATAGAATCCCCCTGATACACTGTGGGAGAGTGTGAAAATACACAGAAAGGTTTAAGAGGAGGGAGAGAGCGGATATAAGATTGGTAGATTTAGATTGACATGCTCACCTTCAAAATGCGCAAAGCCAATCTATATGGTTAACCCATCACCCAGTAGGTGCACAAGTGTGAACCATTTCAATGTGTCCCCTGCCTGATCACAACAATCAGACTGGATAATAATTATTCAGGAATAGTTGGGAGTCTTCAGACATAGACATAGACATAGAACCTTTTGCCAAACAGACCAACATATGCAATCAAAGAATATCTTCGTTCCAAAAGAAAGGGACAAAAATGAGGAACAGGTTAAATTTGTTGTGGATATTGTCAGAGGAATGGTATAAAAATGACTTTAATTAAAACACTAGCATATTATATACCAGGTCTAATGATTTCTAATAATGACCGTGACAACGTCGGTGAACCAATACAATGTTGAGGCAATGTTGCACCCGATTGGGAGAATACTGCTGGCTAAAAATCTGTCTCAACAAAAAACGTCCTGTATTTTTAGCATTAGAATTGCTTTTCACTTTTTACATCAACCAGGCAAATTAGGCCTGTATGAATCCAGATTCTTATAGAGCCTTTGTGCAGTCCAAGGTGTTCTATAAGGGTAAAGAATAGCGGAAGACAAGCTAATTGCCTGACGACAGGGCTAGTGTCACTGACGGTGTCTCAGGGTCAGACTTCTGGGCTGGAGCCCAGTGGGCGAGGAGCAGCAGTGGTGTTCCTGAAACCGGAGTAGGGGAGACATCCCAAGCCTCCGAGGCCAGGGGTGGAGACTTCGTTGTTTACTGGAGTCCAGCCGATGCAGTCAGGAGCAGGGGGAAGGAAGGAGATTAGTGGTGGTAAGCCGAAGGACCACTCGCTCTTGTATCTATTGCATTGGCTGGCCTGTTGCTTCTCACACTCGTTTTTGGTGGCTGTGAAGGCTTTAAGGCTTTTGATGTTGCCTTCACCTTTAAGAAAAGTGAGAGGAGAAAACTCTGCTCTTCAGCACAGTCATCATATAATGTTACGGTGCTGTCCCCCAATGGGGAAGATAGTCAATCAGTTATGTCACAACAAAGGAGCTGTCAGAGAAAATAGTTTAAAGGGTTGTCAGAGAACCACAACTAAGTTGGACGTTCCTCCACCATTTCATCCGTCTGGGCAGTAATTGTTCAAACTCATGCATAATGCATGCAGACTTGCACAAAAGCAGTATTAAAACCCTTTTTTGAACCCTTTCAGAGGAACCATTCCCCCCTTCACACACCCATTACTGCTGGAAGCCACCCCTAACGAGGGCTTCCAGAAAGGGCAGAGGTTCCTGTTTAAAAACAGGAGGTTTACCGACATGCAGGATAAAAAAACATCAGTGTAAGGCAGCTGTAAGGTCAAGGGTACGCGGGAAAAACAAGCGTTTGACACGCCCTTGATGCTGCCATTCACCGACATTCAGAGTTGTTGTTGTTTGTTGCACGGCGTGTGCTAGGTGATTTTGCAGGAACCGGCCGCATGCCACGATTGCAGCATGACCCACTGTCTAACGCTGTACACAAATCATGAGCCTGCTCTGCCAGCGTGAAATCTCCGGCGGTATGTCCAATGGGGCTGAGCACATGCTTCACCTTTTGTAATACTGCTGCAGAATAGGAGGCTGCGGCCTGAATTATGAATGGTAGAGAGGGGAGGGGCTCTTTAGAGCTGGTGCTGCTGACCAGGACCAGTTTAAGTCTTCTTTGCTCCATTGCAAACGAGAAGGACATGCCCCTCTACCAAACGATGCTGAACCTCTCATATGAGCTTTGCAGCTTGCAGGGTGGAAAAAGACAAACTGAAATAAAGTCTGCTGGGATTGGAGGAGACCAGTCGTGCTTCCTCACCTTCCCCAAATGTGGTGGTGGGAGTGGTGATGCATCAGCACAACTGCCGATTACAAATTGTAGAGAAAATAAAAAAGTAGTAGGTGGTTCCAAATGTATTCAAAACAAGGCTTTATAAGAAGTGAAAAGCTGTCAGCTGTTTTCAGGATTACAAGCTGGCTGAACGAGGCTTACATTAAAGTGACACTTAAATTAAAGTGACACTTAGAGTAAAGTGACACGTATTATGCCTTCTGTTGTAGGAGTTTACTTTATACATATGGGAGTACCTTGCTGTTGTGGGAGTTGAGCTTATACTTCTGAGTGTACCTGGCAGTTGTAGAGTTGAGTTTATACATTTGATACCGTTCCCTTCCACAATTAAGATTTGTTGTGAAGGTTGTCCTCAGCTTCTATAGCAGGTTTCACCTGGTTAACAGCATGCAACAGTCCTGGTTAACAGCATGCAAGGTAACCAAAGGGTAACCAAATCAAAGTCATAATGGCTATAAAGTCCAAGTTTTTTCAGATCTTTTTCTTTGAGTATTAGCAATCTATAAAAACATGCTCTCATCAAGTCTGAACTCAAAAATGAACCCTATTAAATTCACACCAAACCACTTTTTCTTGAATCTGCCATGGACCTTTGAGTGCAGGTGATTTAAGCTGCAGAGTCTGGGGATTTGTCAGAACTAAAAACCCTATTACTGTAAAGTGCCATTATGTTACCATGCCTCCGGTAGTGTTCCATTAAGTCGTAACCTGTGTCAACTAGCCAAGTGACGACCTCCGAATCAGAGCACCTAAACGAACATCATCATTGTGCCAAAATACCACTAACTGTGCCTGCTGAAAAGCTTTCAGGCCTTGGTAGAGATATTGGACTGGAAGGTGGCATCTTCTGTTCCCTACCCCCTTCTCTCTCTCTCCTCCCCCCCTTCACTCTCTCTCTCTCTCTCGCTCTCTCTCTCTCTCTCTCTCTCTCTCTCTCCTCCACCTCCTCTCTCTCTCCTCCTCCCTCCCTCTCTCTCTCTCTCTCTCTCTCTCTCTCTCTCTCTATCCTCCTCCCTCCCTCTCTCTCTCCTCCTCCTCCTCTCTCTCTCCTCCTCCCTCCCTCCCTCTCTCTCTCTCCTCCTCCCTCCCTCCCTCTCTCTCTCTCTCTCTCTCTCTATCCTCCTCCCTCCCTCTCTCTCTCCTCCTCCTCTCTCT
>JAOYSI010000568.1:0-18057 GCA_025775065.1 Hiodon alosoides | reverse complement strand
AACTTTAACATGGTGAGGTTGAAAAGCCAGCCGAAGGAGGTAATTTATGCAGAGTTAAGTGCAACATTCACGCCATGCTTCAACACGTCTCTGTAGACATCGGTTTTTTATTTTTTATTTTTTAAAACCTATTAAACCCATTGAAATTTCTCCGTAAAGTATTCCAATAAATCATGTGCATGTGTCATATCTCTGGGGGGTGGGGGGATACAGATCTCAATTTTAATTGCATTTAGAAATGAATATTTATCACTGAAATATTCTTTCTAGTGATATGTTCCTCCGAGTGATATAATACAGATGGCAAACACATTTTCCCACAGTCACTGTATTATTCCAGTACAGATGTTGAAATTGAGTTTCAGAGGACCTGTGCGCTGAAAAAACTTTTTTGTTGTGCTGTGAATCAGGAAGACAGATACTAAAAGGTTCAGTTCCCTTATACCCACCGAGAACGGAAAGTCATAGTAATATGTACTTAATCAATTTATGCCTTGCACACCCAACAGTGGACACACTTTGCAAAAGTGTCTTTTGGTACACCTTTGGTACTCAGTTTTCTCTACAGTGACCACCTTTTAGAAATGTATGGTAGACTAAAAAAGTAAAGTAAAAAGTAAAAGTTAATATATTTACAGTATACATTCTGTATTGGACATATTGGACTACATTGCTGTACTATGGAAAACGCTCTTATAGAAAGATTAAATTGCATATATGAAAGAGAGCAAAAACTGATTTATTTCCCTGTACAATCAGCATTAATAAATATTCCTTAGAAATGAATATGTACTTAATCAATTTATGCCTTGCACACCCAACAGTGGACACACTTTGCAAAAGTGTCTTTTGGTACACCTTTGGTACTCAGTTTTCTCTACAGTGACCACCTTTTAGAAATGTATGGTAGACTAAAAAAGTAAAGTAAAAAGTAAAAGTTAATATATTTACAGTATACATTCTGTATTGGACATATTGGACTACATTGCTGTACTATGGAAAACGCTCTTATAGAAAGATTAAATTGCATATATGAAAGAGAGCAAAAACTGATTTATTTCCCTGTACAATCAGCATTAATAAATATTCCTTAGAAATGATATTGAATATTTTTAAATGAACAGACTTAACATTTCAATTAGGTACTTCAATCCAGAACCCAACAATATCATACAGAGAACGACAGAGGGCGCCAGAAGGCTAAACTGACACATGAACTATTCTGATCCTTCAGAGTTTCAGAGTTACCTTTTAAATGAACAGCTTTCGGATCACCTGGAGACACAATCTCCTATCCCAACAACGGCGTTGGTTTAACCAATAGGCGTTGAGGCAGAATGAGTACCGTGAGATTCTGCAGTCCTCCAGGATCTGAAGTCTCAGCTATATTAGTTGTGAGACCTGCCGACCCACGGCATTTCCGACTTCCTTTTCGGGAAACCCCTGCATTTCATCAACATCCTGTCATGATGGAGATAAAATTAGTCACAGCCATGCCGAGAGCTGTCAAATTTCAATCCTGTGTGCTGAGGTAATACACATTATGAGCAATTTATCAACTGTTGATATTCAGAGATTAATTAGACCATGGTTGGGTGAGAGATGTTGGTAATTGAAAATAATGCCGTAACTGTTGATTCTTTCTATAACTTACAATTGTTATATTAATAATTATGTTTGACCTTTACCCAGGAAAACTAAGATTGTTTCACGTAGTAGAATAGCAACAAAGCATTAATAAAATTTCTCAACCAAAAAATTTTTAAGACAGAGATTTAATAAACCATGATAATATATATCAAGATATTAGCAAATACGTTTGGAGCAGGATCAGAAATCTTCTAAAACACAGTGCCCAGCGCATTGTGTTTATTCTTGCCTTGGAATCGTGAAGTTCGTGCAACGAGGGGTCAGGGGGTTGAAGGGCGGCCCTGCTGCTAGATCTAACCTCGTTAATGTGACCATGTGATCATGTGATCATGCCCATGAGAACCCGACCCTCCTGATACCTAGTGCACACTGAGTCAACACTCTTTCACCTCTGCACCTAACAAGTTTTTGTGACGGGAGAGGTGCCCGCCAAAAGGTGGTCTGAGTAAAAAAATTAATTTAAATCTACAGTCTATTAAAAACGTATCAATGCACTGTTCACATCCCAAATCTCACAATTGTATCACATATCCACTAACATTCTGTGTTTTGTTTTCCACACCAACAAGACCAATTTTTCCCCCGGGTGGAATATTTTGGTGTGTGGAAACCAAACCGTATGACGGAAGCACCTGCCCTTGACAAATCCTAAATCGAGAGAATCACTGCTCATTGCTGAACCATCTATGTCAGGTTTTCTGGAAATTCAGGCTGAAAGACACCTTGTCGCGTGACCCATAAACCTAACTTAAATTTGGCCAATCGGCCAAGTTACCATTCATGAACAATGCTTCTCATGACACACCAGGTTATATTTCTGTCCCAAAACTGATTCCACGGCTATAGGAAAAAGGGTTCTGTTCCTGTGTTTGGACCAATGCTTTGGTGTAATAGAGCACTGTGTTTGGAGTTTTTTTGCTAAGCCAATGCAGGGTGACAGGCAGCCATAACCATTATGCAGCCAAATAATTTGGTGTTAATAGCTAAAATAAAAGTCTCATCATAAAGAGAAAACTAGGTTCTAAGAAAACTTTTTCTAAAGGATATTTTTGACAGGGGTTACATAAGGTATTGATGTATCATTGATCGTTTCTAGTACAATTAAATTTTAATAGAATTCCTTGAAAAAAAGCCAGCATGGTAAATTACCTTGACCAGTGTCAGGTTCTACTCTCATCTCCACCCACATGGCCTCTTCCTCCCTCCTTCCCTCCCATCCCTGAGTAAACTGAGGGGGAGGTTGTTTGCATTCAATGCTGGGTGACAGCCCCCCTAGCACTTCTGTTATAAAGGCTCAGCCCGGCTACAATGTGTTCACATTATCCAGCTCTTCTCTCTACTCAACCCCAGGACCCTGCTGCGGAGAACCGATCAACATGTGGCTACTCTACCAGACTCTGTGCCTGTGTCTGGGCCTGGCTCTCAGCCATGTTGTTCCACCGTAAGTAACCCCGCACGACCCCTTCTTCCCTGCACTCCATCAGAGCTGCAGTCTTTTGGCCACCCTTTCGCCTGTCCATTCCCCACCGCCCCTGCCAGGCTTTGGCCCAACCCTTTTCTCTTTGGGCTTCTGTTAGTTGGGTTTCTGTTAGCTTATCCTGTCTCCTCTTCACTCTAAAACTGGTAATCCTCTGAGTTACACTATTGTATCTACTATGTTTGAGCATCCAATGCATTGACTTTAAGCTTAACCTGACTCAAATTCTGCATGTAAGTCTGTAGTCTGTAGCATTCTGCCCTGTATCTAATCTGCATCTGTTGATGATTGGTGCTCCCCCAAATGGCGTGATAAGTCTGTTTTTCATTAAGATACCTCTTTCCGGCAAAACTTGTATCCAAACACAAAACCATAAATCTTGCATGTCCCGAATTTCTCTAAATTTGAAACTTTCTTCTTCTCCTGCATAGGGAATTCGGGATGGCAGGTGAGTGTGAATCGTCAACTCCTACCTCACAGAGATTGAGCCAAACTTTAACTTTTGGCTTACATTTGAAATCTTCAAGTAAAACTTTTTTTTCCTGATAAAAGATAACTGGTGCCGAGTTTTAAACAAGGTTTGGTCCGGATTAAGACAATACCATTTACAGTTTAGTTGCTTAGCAAAGGCTAAGAACAAGTTTAGTAAGGGGATCTGGTGCTACTTTTAATTCCTCCAAGAATTGTCACATAGGTTTTCATACAACCAAAGTTAAGATTAACAACAGCTGCATGGACACCCCATCCAAAAAATGTACAATAAAATATTGTGTGGTCATAGTGTGGTCTCTTTGCACTAACTCTTACCTGTGTGGAATCTGGTTGGCCTGAGGCGATGATCCCCATCACGACCACAAACTCCACCACGGTGCTGTGCATGAGCGCTGTGAGGGGATTGAGTTTGATGCCATCGCCGCCAACGAGAACGGCATCCCCTACTTCTTCAAGGGTACGTAAATAGCGGGTGGCCTTTAACAGGTGACCCAGGGACGGTTTTACTTTCTTAACACATACTCAGATACCCCAGCCTTCAGCTCTGAAGTGAGATCATATGACCATTGTCAATGCGTGTTTGAAACAAACAATATAACGCACCCTCATCTGGCAGGCAGGAACACACACTCTTCTTTCATTGGCCAGATTGTGATTCAACAGCGGTTGGAATTTGGTTAACTGGTATGTGACTGGCTGGCGGGTGACATGTCATAGAGGAGAGGAGTTCGACCACCCAGAGCATGGAATGTAAGCAGCTCTGCTCTGCCCGGTGTTTCTTCTAGGTGACCACCTGTGGATGGGCTTCCATGGACCCGCAAAACTGTTAAACGGCACTTTCCAGGAATTGGACGATCACCACCACATTGGGCATGTGGACGCTGCCTTCCGCATGCACTACCAGGATGACCCAGAGCACCACGACCACTTATTCTTATTCCTGGTACAGTCCATCGGCTTCCCCCCTCTGCCAGATTAACTTCATGGTACAGTCCATATCAGTTATCCCCTTTCAAGTTCTTTCATTTGGTACAGTCCAAATACTCTCTCAGTCCATTTTCTTGGTACAAATGAATATCTAATCATATTATAATCAATATAGTATTTCTTTATCTATTTACACGAGCAGGAATTCAGTGATAAACTTCTTTGTACATAAAAATTATGGGGATGTCTCTTTTTTACACTTTATATTTTAATCCTCATTTTGGAAACAGTAGTTTTCGATATCCTATTGTTTTCCTCCACTGAAGGGCGACAAGGTATTCAAGTATGAGGGCCACACCCTGGAGAAAGGCTTCCCCAAGGATATTAAGGATGAGTTTCCTGGGATCCCCCTTTCCCTGGATGCTGCTGTGGAATGCCCAAAGGGGGAGTGTGTGTCAGACTCTGTCATCTTCTTCGAGGGTGAGCACATGCCTGTGATGACAAAGAATAGAGTCCAGCATTAAACGTAACATACTGCTAAGTAGGTACTGCAGATGCAAGTGAACAGAGTCAGCGATCATCTTGAGCTTACCCTCATTTTACACAAACAGCCAGCATAGTGTGAACGGAACACGACTGAAGTGATTGAGGTAAAGCGTAATCTTTGCTTTGTTTCATTATAAAGAGAAACGACTAGCAATCAGTGGATCGCAGTAGCCTGTGCTACGCGAGCCATAATAACAAAGTCAAATATACTGAGTTAAATAAGAGTGGAGGGGTTACTGCTGGAAGTTCTGATGCATCCAAAGCATACAAATATTGTCTGAGCAATTTAAGGTAAGAAGAAGCAATAACTCCTGTACCAACTCCCAATGCTAGGTATGATAGGGAAGCATATAAAAAGGGAATAGAATGAATGCCAGGAACTGCAGCTGTGCTGGATTTAAATAGATACCAAAGCACCTGTACCTGAGGTAGGAAACATCAATGCAACCCAAGACTTACTTGGGATGTACTAATTGTAGTATATTTATTGATGTAAATAATTTAATATAATACTTTTTTCTCAACTGTAAAATGAGCAAGGAACTACAACCACTATGTATTAATTGCGTTTTCCCCAGGAGACGACGTGTACCACTTCGACATTAAGACTAAGAAATCGGAGAAGCAGGAGTGGGCTCACTTGCCTAACTGCACGGCTGCCTTCCGCTGGCTGGAGCATTATTATTGCTTCCATGGCCATAACTTCACCAAATTCCACCCGGTGACCGGGGCCGTGACCGGAGATTACCCCAAGGACGCCCGCGATTACTTCATGAGGTGCTCCAAGTTTGGTACGTGGCAGTGAAGTCGTCCGTCCTTAACCTCCCCGCATTCGCAGTGATTCACTTCCGTTCAGAGGCGCTGCCAGTAATCCACACCTGGGTTTGCTCACATGCGGCTGTGCTTTTTTTCCTGCAGCCCACCACAGTGACCACAAAGAGAGGGAGCAGTGCAGCCGGGTGCACCTGGACGCCGTCACCTCCGATGATGCTGGCACCACCTACGTGTTCAGAGGTGAGAGGGTTACATTATTTCCTTCTGTCTCTCTCGCTTTGTCTTACTCTCTCCCCCAGAGATTGCCCCCAAATAATGAGAGGCAAGGGGTGCCTCAAAAAGATATAAATTAAAAAAAACCGGTCTCCTTTTCAACTGCAACACAGGTCATCACTACATGCAGAAAGATGCTGGGAGCGACAAGTGGCTGGCCCTGCCCATTGAAGACACCTGGAAAGAGCTGCACAGTGAAGTGGATGCAGTCTTCTCCTACAATGACCACCTCTACATGATCAAGGTTGGTGGGTCTAAGTGACACAGAACGGGGCATGAGAGAGGGGGTGGAGGTCATTAAGGGGCAGTGTGGACCCAGCCGTCACGTGGTCTGCCTGTTTTTGTGTCCCTTTTTTTAGGACGATGACGTGTTCGTGTACAAAGTTGGGGATAAGCACACCCTGCTCGATGGTTATCCTAAAAAAGTGAAAGAGGAGCTGGGGGTCGACGGCCATGTAGACGCCGCCTTTGTGTGTGCAGATCACCACATTGCACACATCTTTCAAGGTACATGAACCAACCTTTCTTTGTCAGCAAATAGCAGGAGTAACTGGGTGCTAAAACCTGGACCCACACTGGGCAGGGCACTGCTTGTACCTCACATTTATCATCCTCTTTGCTATGTGTCCTTCAGGACACAAGATGCTTGACGTGGACCTGGCTGCCACCCCAAGGGTTGTGCTCAAGGAGACTCAAACGCCCTTCCCCAAACTGGATGCCGGCACGTGTGGCCCAGAGGGCGTGAAGGTCATGGTGGGATCTCATTTCTACGAATACGAGTCCCCCATGGTAATGGCCACCAGCAAGATCCAGCCAGTACCACACACAATCTCATCGAAGCTGCTGGGCTGCGACCACTGAGGTGACGAGCTGACAGTGGGCTGGACAGGGCAGCCGTAACTGCAGGGGTTGGGACACTTCGCCCTGACAGCGTCGCAAGTGATAGCTTTTGGATTCCTTCCCTATACCATCATGTACACCTACCTCCAGCGTTCCTCTCCACAGGCCGGTAGCTTCACCGCGTTTTCCAGTTAGACACCGATTTTTTTAATACCGTCCCTTTGCCACTATGTCCTGTAGCCTCAGCTCACAGAAGGAACCTAGGAGATATCCACGGATTTTAACTGACAGTTCAAAAAGATGTTCTCCTTCCTGGGATCCACGCAGACTCAACTTGTATTCTTTGCTGTTCAGAAATAAAATTGAATTGAAACACAATGGACATTAATTTTTTCTCTCTTTAGTGTCTCTGTTTCATCCCACTTCTTCCCAGCCCCATGGGTAACAGCAGAGTACTCTGTAGAATCTTAATTTCCTGAAATCTTTGTGATCATCCTCCTAAAACGGCCCAAATAGTTTCTAGGCTCATTAGTCCAATGTATTGCATATTTGCATCCACCTTTCAATTGCATTCAAACATTACAAACGATATATCCCTATACTGCACATGTTAAGCAGAAGTGGTGGGGTTAATACACTCTATTGTCACACCTACTTTTAAAAAAATAGGAAATCTATGCAAATAACTCCTGCCACAAAATACATCACACTTATGCTTTTGCAGTCAAGTCGGTGATTAATTTGGAGAAATCAGTGATTGAGGCTACCTAATTATTCAACACACCATTAGCATAGAGAAATTGCGCAGCCATTCCACACCCCCCAAAAGACACTGTCCCTCATCTACAAAAGATAAAGTCTCCTATCAACAACCAGTTACCCAAGGAATCTGGTCAGAGTTCTCCCATTGTCATGCTGTGTTTTTTTGGACAGGGCTTTCCTCCCTACAGGCGGCTGTCTCACTCCCTGACGACTATTGCCAATATAAATGTACAATAAAATGTACTGTATCTTCACAATACTAAGCAGTTTTGATCAGCCGACTGACTGACGTTTTTAATGTTCTTCAACCAACTATGAAGCTGAGAAGCAGTAATTCATTGGGTATACATCATTGAGAGATGTCACCTATTGGGAAAATTTGTTACAAAATCCCCAATTTTAATTCAATCATGAAAGGAATGTTAATAGCAACAAAGCATTAATACAAATGTCTCAGCCAAAATCTATTTAATCACAGAGATTTAATTAACCGGGTTAAAATTGATCAAGATATTGGCAAATAAGTTTGGAGCAGGAGCAGAAATCTTCTAAAACACAGTGCCCAGCGCATTGTGTTTATTCTTGCCTTGGAATCGTGAAGTTCGTGCAACAAGGGGTCAGGGGGTTGAAGGGTGGCCCTGCTGCTGGATCTAACCTCGTTAATGTGACCATGTGATCATGTGATCATGCCCATGAGAACCCGACCCTCCTGATACCTAGTGCACACTGAGTCAACACTCTTTCACCTCTGCACCTAACAAGTTTTTGTGACGGGAGAGGTGCCCGCCAAAAGGTGGTCTGAGTAAAAAAATTAATTTAAATCTACAGTCTATTAAAAACGTATCAATGCACTGTTTACATCCCAAATCTCACATTTGTATCACAAATCCACTAACATTCTATGCTTTTATTTTCCACGCCTACAAGCTTAATTTCTCCCCCGGGTGGAATTTTTTGGCGTGTGGAAACCAAACCAAATGGAAGCGCCTTCCCTTGACAAATCCTAAATTGAGAGAATTACTGGTCATCGCTGAACCATCTATGTCAGGTTCTATTCTGGAAATACAGGCTGAAAGACAGCTTGCTGTGCGACCTATAAACCTAACTTAAATTTGGCCAATCGGCCAAGTTGCCATTTATAAGCAATACTTCTCATGACACACCAGGTAACATTTCAGTCCCGAAACATAGGTCATGGGAACAAGGGTTCTGTTCTTGCGTTTGGACTAATGCTTTGGTGTAATATAAAGGGTATTTTTGTTAGGGCTTACATAAGATATTGATGTATCATTGATCATTTCTAGAACGAATAAATTTTAATAGAATTCCTTGAAAAAAAGTCAACACAGTAATTTACCTTGACCAGTGTCAGATCCCACTCTCATATCCACCCACATGGCCTCTCCCTCCCTCCTTCCCTCCCATCCCTGAGTAAACTGAGGGGAAGGTTGTTCATGCGCAGAGTGACAGCCCCCCTAGCACCTGTGTTATAAAGGCCCAGCCCGGCTACAATGTGTTCACATCATTAGGCTCTCTTCTCTCCTCAATCACGGGACCCTGCTGCAGAGGGCCAGTCACCATGTGGCTACTCTACCGGACTCTGTGCCTGTGTCTGGGCCTGGCTCTCAGCCATGCTGTTGCACCGAAAGTAACCCCGCACGACCCCTTCTTCCCTGTACTCCATCAGAGCTGCAGTCTTTTGGCCACCCTTTCGCCTGTCCATTCCCTACCGCCCCTGCCAGGCTTTGGCCCAACCCTTTTATCTTTGGGCTTCTGTTAGTTGGGCTTCTGTTAGCTTATCCTGTCTCCTCTTCACTCTAAAACTGGTAATCCTCTGAGTTACACTATCGTATCTACTATGTGTGAGCATCCAATACTTTTATATATATATATATATATTTTTTTTATAACAGCAGATGAGTTTGATATTCAAACCACAGCTTTACATCTCAGTCATTTTGGCTACACAAAATTAGAACCCAAACAATTATTTCTTGTGATGTGATCCAAAATCACATTTAAAAAAAATGCATTGACTTTAAGCTTAACCTAACCCTAAAAATACATTATGACATTCTGCATCTGTTGATAATTGGTGCTCCTCCAACCGACATGAGAAGTCTGTTTTTCAATAAGATACCTCTTACGGGAAATCACTAGCAGCCACCGACAGAATCATAAATCTTGCGTGTCCTGAATTTCTCTAAATTTGAAACTCTCTTCTTCTCCTGCATAGGGAATTCAGGATGGCAGGTGAGTGTGAACCGTCAACTCCTACCTCACAGTGATTGAGCCAAACTTTAACTTTGGGCTAACATTTGAAATCTTCAAGTAAAGTTGTTTTTCCTGATAAAAGATAACAGGTGCCAAGTTTTAAACAAGGTTTGGTCCGGATTAAGACAATACCATTTACAGTTTAGTTGCTTAGCACGGGCTTTACACAGGAACATTCATCCACTTGTACAGCTGGAGATTTCACTGAAGCAATTCAGGTTAAGTGCCTTGCTCAATGATAGAACAGCTAAGGTGGACTTGAAAAATTCAGTTACAAGCCTGTCACCTTAACCACTTTACCATGTAATGTATATTTGAATGCTTCAGTTTTACTGCTATGAGGACCAGTACTGAACCAGTTTATCAAGGGGTTCTGGTGCTTTTTTAATCCATCAAAGAATTTTCACACAGGTTTTCAGACAACCGAAGTTAAGATTAACAACATCTACATGGACACCTGTTACGTCCCCACACCTGCATACTTGTGTGTCCTTATGTCTTGTGTTTCCTTCTGTTTCACTCCTCTCATTCTCATTCCTCTTTTAGATGTCCGTCTGCAAGTGGCCATTCATCTTCGTCACCACTCATCTCTTCTCGTCCAATCAGAAGGCCGTTCGTTTGTTTAAAAGCCCCACCTGTACAAGATTACTGGGTGTCATTAGTTTTTCATGAAACCTCAGGTTTCTCGTGATTTTGTTGTTATTTATCCGCTACAGGGGTAGGGTGAATAGGCAAGATACCCAGGGTTTACGTTTTTGCATTACTAGGTTTACCTCTTAACTCACCAGGTCAGGAATGGGTGCCTCCCTCTGTATTTATTAGCTTAGGTTATATATATGTATGCACTAGTTAGTTGGTCACATTATTTATTATTTCTTTACTTTGGCACCGTTCGTAGTTCCCTTTTCCCCTTGGCGTGAGTATTGTACTGTGATATTTTCGTTATTCACTTGTGTGAATAAGACACTGCACTCTAGTGTGGTTGGTTTGTGGTTGGTTTGTGGTTGGTTTGAGCAACCTTACCAACAGCGGTTGGATTTTGGTTAGCTGGTATGTGACTGGCTGGTGGGTGACGTGTCATGGCGTGGAGGAGTTCGACTGCTAATGAAACTCAAATCAAAGTTAAAGTTAAAGTTCAAATAAAAAAAAGGTCTTAAATTCAAAACAAATATGTACCTAATCAACTACCTCTTTCTAACCATAAGATATGATGCGACACGGTTGACTAAGTTTCCCAATGGCATCTAACCAGGGCCAGCACACCTGTCTCCACTTAACTGGGGGCTGCTATGCTTCTATGGGAGGAATATATTTCCTGGCTTTAGCTTCCATAGATGTCCACTGGGTGGCGTCGTTGTTCATTTAACTATTTACTTTTTTCTTTTTTCAAACCAAATTGGCTTCAACAGTATCTATTAGAGAAACACTGTAGGTTTTCTTTCTCCAGCTTTGTTTATGGGAAAGAGGAACTCATTATTTTACTTTCTGAATTGTTCAAGGGTCATTGCACAGAGATAAAATTACACTACTACTGCTGAGCAATATGTAATTTTTGTTTTGGGGAAATAGTGATTGTTTAAACACGGAATTCCCCATTGTGTAGTAGTTTAGGCAAATTACTTTTTGGGTGTTTAAGCTGTTTGTTTAAGGGTACAACGGCAGAGTCGGGTAACTCTGGTGAATATCAAGCAGTATTCAGTTTGAATAATGAGCAAAAAATGTTAATCAGCTCAGCCGCTGACTTCAGGGGAATGATGATGGGTGGTTATGGGTGTATATCTGATCCCCACTCTATGAAGTTTCGCATTAACCTAAAATAAACACTATTGCTTTCCCTTTAATACAAAGATTATACCAAACAGACTGTGTAACACGAATGACGATGATTCATTACTTCACAAATTCGTATGTGCATTGTTTTTATTTGCATTGTGTGATGTGTGCGTTCGTGTTCAAATCAAAGTTAAAATAAAAAAAAAGGTCTTAAATTCAAAACAAATATGAACCTAATCAACTATCTCTTTCTAACCATAAAATATGACGCGACACGGTTGACTAAGTTTCCCAATGGCATCTAACCAGGACCAGCACACCTGTCTCCAATTAAATGGGGGCGGCTATGCTTCCACGGGAGGAATATTTTTCCTGACTTTAGCTTCCATAGATGTCAACTGGGTGGCGTTGTTGTCCATTTTACTAATTACAATTATTTTCTTTCAAACCAAATTGGCTCCAACAGTATCTATTAGAGAAACACAGCAGTTTTTTCTCTCCAGCTTTGTGTATGGGAAAGAGGAACTCATTATTTTACTTTCTGAATTGTTTTGGGGAAATTGTGATTGTTTAAACATGGAATTCCCCATTGTGGAGTAGTTTAGGCAAATTACTTTTTGGGTGTTTAAGTTGTTTGTTTAAGGGTACAACTACAGGGTCAGGTATATACCCTAAATTACTCTAGTGAATATAGAAATAGTAGTATTCAGTTTGACGAATGAGCAAAATGTTAATCAGCTCAGCTGCTGACTTCAAGGGAATGATGATGGGTGGCTATGAGTGTATGTCTGATCCCCACTCTATAAAGTTTAGCATTAACCTAAAATAAACACCATTGCTTTCTCTTTAATACAAAGATTATACCAAACAGACCGTGTAACACGAATAACGATGATTCATTACTTCACAAATTCATAAGGGAATTCATCAGTCTGACGCAATCTAAAGACTCCATCTGTAGCCCCCTATCTCCGGCTGTGCACAAGGCAGAATACCCATTGGATAAATTTATTAATTTTTTTAAATTATTATTTTAAATTTATTTTTTAAATTTTTAAATTTATTTTTAAACTTTTAAATTTATTTATTTATTTATTTATTTATTTTTATTTATTAATTTATTTATTTAGTCCATTGGATAAAATTAAAATAAAAACGCCTGCATGGTTCTGTTACCAAGACATTCTGGAGTGTAAATATCTGTCTCTCCCTTTGCCCAACCGCATACTTTCCCTAATGAGGTATTTAATCGGGCCGATATTAACTTTTAATTTTTCAGAAAAGTCGCAACATGGGCAATTGATGGTGACCTAGTGTTTTTTAGTAACCAAAGTGAAATAAAGCATCACAATAATTGTTTTAAACCGTGAGTAAACACAGTTAGAAACAAATATTGTGGTTAAAAAACTTTCACACTTATTCAAACAAGCACTGCGTAGTTAAATTCCCCAAAAGGACGTTATTTCCGCAAAATAATCGTTATTTCCTCTCAAAAATCCCAGCGTACTCTACAATTATTTTTTCATTAGCTAAAATGTGACGTCACTCAAATCTTTAAAGGAACAAATCCCACCACACAACTTCGCTGAGCAGATGAACTTGATCAATATCGATTCTAAACCTGCTCAAGGTATGGTATTACCTCAGACGAGTAATTGTGGAACAATTACCAGACAAATGAAGTAATAATTGTTTACTGAATTTTTATTTTCTGTGCTAACCTTTAGTTCCTGCATTTCAGAACTTTTCTTCAAACAATGGAAAGTAAACGAGACAGTTTTGAGGATGTAACCATTTTCAGAGAAGAGAGGTGCTGTGGCTTACTTTATACAATCCAAATTTTTTCAAAGAATACTTATAATTGAAAGTTGTAGAAATAAAATACTAGAAAAGACAGACAGTATATTGCGCGATTACAGCATTTATATACATTTATTATGTTATGAGGACTATTGAATTTGTGTTTCATGTATTAATAATTAAAATAGTAAACAAATGGAAGGAGTGTTCCATGGCTACTTGGATGAAAAAGTGCGGCCCTACCTCGACCTGATTGACTCCATGAGACTGATCGGCATCGAAAAGGACCTGAACTTACCAGCCATCGCTGTGATTGGAGACCAGAGCTCTGGAAAGAGCTCTGTGCTGGAGGCTCTCTCTGGGGTGGCGTTGCCCAGGGGAAGTGGTGAGAGATTATTTAGTTTTCACTTCTAAGGTGATGAAGTCTTCAAACATTATTCATTCAGTAATGCAAATTGTAGATAGATTGCCATGAAAGATTTCATGGAAGCATGTTCATATACTTGCACCTAAGAATTAATATTCTCCTAACTCCTGTGTAACATAATTGTGATGTGGAAATCTTGCTACAATGCTGCTGAAATGTTATTGGCATCAGTTAGCTGAGCTTCCACACTGCTGTGAGTTCTGAGTGTTTACACCAACGCAGCATGGAGCCCATGAATCAACGTTAGATCTAATGGTGCATTTTCTGTCTTCAAGGAATTGTCACCCGTTGTCCACTGGAGCTCAAACTAAGGAAGCTAAGGGGTGGTGTGCAGTGGAAGGCAACTATCTCTTACAAGGAGGAATACATTGAGTTTGATGATCCGTCGTTGGTCGAAGGCTACGTAGAGGAAGGTGAGCCTGGATGCCATACCACTACAAATGTGGATTTCACTGAATAAATGATTTAGTCTACACAGAGTTTATTCTTTCCACTTCAGTTTTTATGTTATTGTACTCAGTGGTTGTACACTTTCATATAGAGTTCTGCAATGGAAATTCCTAACCTGTACTTTCCTTGCAATTCTGACTCAGAGTCTGTGGAAAACAGCAATGAGGAACAACACGTACGCTCTCACATACAGATAAATATGTATATTCAAAGTTTACAATACACAGGGATTCATTTTCAGTTCTTTGTCCTTTTTTCAGCCCAGAATTCGTTGGCAGGAAAAGGTGTAGGAATATGTGAGGATCTTATCACTCTAGAGATTAGTTCCCCTGAAGTGTGCGACCTGACACTGATTGACCTACCTGGGATCGCCAGAGTGCCTGTGAAAGGACAGCCTGATGACATAGCGGATCAGGTGAGTCATTGTTTACTGGCCAGGTGAAATCATAGATTTTATGAGCAAACCTGTGCTGTAAAATTTATATTACAGGCAACAAACAAATCACTAGAAACAGCCACACAAGCATCATCCTGGCATCGGTGAAAGTCGATTGTTATGTGTCATATACCTATTTACCTTCGTGTCATTTACTAAAGTGTTAGTGTTAAAGTCAGTGTTAAATACTGTAGTAGAATGTTTGTTCAAATCAGCTTTTAAAACGTTTGAATAAATTGACCAATGCACATAAATATAAATTATTGTTTGTTTTTTTTGTCGTCAGATCAAAAGTCTCATTCTGAAATTTATTGAGAAGGGAGAGACCCTTAATTTGGTTGTGGTTCCATGTAATGTTGACATAGCAACAACAGAAGCTTTGAGAATGGCCCAGCAAGTAGATCCTGAAGGGAAAAGAACTCTAGGTAATATGTTTTTAAACATATATGTTCATATTGTTCATATATTTGATGTTTGTGTTTTGTAGAGTACTTGAGTAAGTACTGAAAACAATCCAAAATATATATTAATTGTGGTATTGTTTATTTTTCTGAAAGCTATTTTGACAAAGCCAGATCTCGTCGATAAAGGGACAGAGAAGAACATCTTAGACATAGTCCGAAACCAAGTCATCCCACTTAGTAAAGGGTACATAATTGTGAAATGTCGTGGACAGAAGCAGATCGATGATAAAATCTCACTGACTGATGCCTCTAGAGTGGAGCGAGATTTCTTCAGACGCCACGAGTATTTCAGGTTTGTGCACAAAAAGATGAGACCACTTTAGCTGTCATTTCATTTTGTATTGAACAGTGAGAATACTAAAATAAAATGAGGTTGATGTTGCTGCTTAAATATTAAATATGTAGTTGTAATTGGAATTTTCCATATTGTTTCTAAAATTATGTTCTTGTGTTACACTTATTGTATAACAATCTTATTCTGCTCATCAGTTCTCTCCTGTATGAGGAAAAAGCAACAATACAATGCCTTGCCTCCAAACTCACCCATGACCTGGTGGATCATATCAAAGTCAGTATCATCTTCAGCTTTTAGCCATCAAAATGAATAAGCCTCACTTTGGCCTTTGGCTGCTTGCCATCTGAAGCTGTTAATCTTACTAAGCAGGTAGTCCCCACACAATTAATCCATTGTTTGTTCATGTCCCCACAGAAATCGCTGCCAATCCTGTCTGAACAAATAAAGAAGCAACTCTGGGACACGAGGAAAGACCTGAGTCAGTACGACTCTGGTCCTCCCCTGGACCCTCAGACGAGAAAGATGTACCTTGTTGAGGTGAGCACGCTCATCCTTCACACTGTACCTTATAGCATTGTGTGTTTATGGTACCAATCAGGTAAACAAAAAAAATATGGAAAACGGAGACTCAACAGCTCAGATTCCATTTAATCCTGTCACTTTTTACCTTCAGACGCTGACAAATTTCAATGACAAGATTAATAGATTGTCTTCAGGAGAGGTTGTAAACTCTGAAAACCTGTTTGTACTTCTACGAGCTGAGTTTAAAACATGGAAAGAACATCTAGATGGAACCAAAAATTCATGTACGGTAAAAATATCACATTTACACCGTTTATAATATACTTTTATTGTATTTCCTGTCAACTTTTTCTAAAATATTCCCTTTTAATTTTAATACTACTAAAAAATTTTTTATATAAATAATCAAACCAATCCTGAAAATGGAAATGTTTGGTAATATATAATTACGTGCATTTTCCTTTCTGTGCCAACCCAGTCTACAAAACCATGCAGGAAGTGGTCAGTGAATACGACCTGAAACACAGAGGGAAAGAACTGCCAGGTTTTAGTGACTACAATGTTTTTGAGATGGTCGTTCAGAGGCTGGTGCGGGAACTGAAGTTGCCTGCGCTAAACACTCTAAAGGTTATCAAAGGTATCTTTGTTTTTTCAATTTAAACTTCTTCTCAATAAACAAGTTTATTGAAAAAATGTGCATAGTCATAAAAATGTTTAAGCGAATATACGTCTATTGTTTATTATATGTCCATATGTTTATTACAACTACAGATTGGCATTGCACCTACATGTTGTGTTTACATGTGTTACATAATGATTGAATGACTTTGAGGTGTTACATGATGTCCTGATTTTGTTTTTTACCCAGAGACTGTGCAGAAGCAGTTTTTGGATGTGGCCAAAACTTGCTTCGCAAACTATCCCTTCCTTCAGTGCGTCTCATTGGTAATTTCACTTCTTTGCATGAAGGCACCTGTACTTGCATTTGTTGACATTTTACTGAAGTTTAAATACCAGGAGCCTGACATGCTTGCTTGCTGTTTATCTTATTCTTTTGACAATGGCCAGAACAAGATAGATAACATTCATTCAAACCAGGAGGCCAAGGTGGAGCAGAGGATCATGGAACAGTTTGAAATGGAGCAGCTGGTTTACACTCAAGATGGCATCTACTACAAAGCACTAAGTCAGAGCCATGAAGGTCCTGAAAAAGCTTCAGAGGAGAACTGTGCAGGCTTCGACTGTAGGTCCAAGTACCCGGAGATGCTCAGAGCCTACTATGAGGTAGGTGGGATCTTGGTGGTTAGTATTCCGCAGCTGTATATAGAGTGATCCTTTGCCCAACTGGAGATCTTAAACTAGCTGTATATATATTTTGAAGCTTGATGATTGGTAGGTACTTTGTAAACAAGATAAAGCATCTCCCAGAGAGGAGTCCCCTTAAGGGACCTTCAGTCGATAAGAAACTCGCACCACGATCGGCACAAATTAGGGAGCAAATATTATGCCTAGTTACGTCATCGAGGAGAAGCTCCAACAAGGCAATAACAAGGTGGGAAATCTGTGGAAGGACGAAGATTGTCGCTCTTACCCTGACCCTGCGGTGGAGAAGGAGAGCAAGGGTATGGGTGTGGCTGGAGGAGGAGGAACGGGGAGTTCAACTGAGGCTAATCTGAGACTTTTTGACTTGTGTTAGGCTGGAACATTTAAAATGATTGTATTACATTTTCCACCTTCACCATACCGAAGGTGTCATGTTCAAAGAGCACAATTGCGGTCAGTAGTTTTGCGCCAGCTAGCTGTTGAGGGAGTGTTGTTGCTAACTTGTTAGCATCACACTTTTCAAGATTAACTTTCAATGAGATGAAGCATAAG
>JAOYSI010000567.1:0-18058 GCA_025775065.1 Hiodon alosoides | reverse complement strand
CCCCATACACACCCCCTACCCCCCAACCCGCTTTCATTACCGGTTATTGTTTTACTTCGTTTTCACTTACGTTTTGGCCCCAACACCCAAAATTAATTTTTTTTCAAATTGTTAAATTAAAATTGCCCCCCCCCCCCCCCCAGGAATATCTCTCTACCACTCTTATTCTATGGCTTTCCATATCTCTGGTTTATTTCTCCTCTTTACTGATACTTGGTATATGTAGAACAGTGTCTGGAGTATATTTATGGGCACTGAAAGTGCTTGTTCCAAGGGTTTTGGTAGTGCTGTAAAAGAGAAACTATGTATACCACGCAAAAGGGGCACCTGATCAGGTGAACTTGTTTTCATTAATCTCGGAACCGTATTTTCACTGGCCTTGTCCAGGAATATCAACTGACAGTATTTGACACTCGATTTACTTAAATTTACCGAATTTATCAAATCAAATTTAATAGTTTTATGAATTTAATCAAATATAACACATACATTGTACAGCAGTAACAATGGCAGCACATAAGGGCTAAAAGAAACAGACATTTGTTTTCCACGTAAAGGATTCAGTGCCCCGAGTTCACATCATGATCTGTGAGTTCCTCACCCCAGTCTCTCCAGTTTACAGTTGAGATCCTCCAGTCCAGGCAAACGCTATCATAATCTGTGAGTTCCTCACCCCAGTCTCTCCAGTTTACAGTTGAGATCCTCCAGTCCAGCAGACAGCAGTTCCACTCCTGAATCCTGCAGGTGGTTGTCTCTCAGATCCAGCTCTATCAGCTCAGAGTGGAGTGAACGCAGCACTGAGGCCAGATCTGCACAGCAGCCCTGAGTGAGATTACACTCCCCCAGCCTGTGAAGGGAGACACACAATTGTTTTTTGTAACAGTTTGGGGAATCTTGTCTGAGTTTTTTTTTTACTAAAAACTTTGCTCCACATTTCTTATTTTAGCGGTGAACAGATATATATATCTAAAAAGAATAAGACAAAACAACATTTAACTGTCGAACCGCCAAAATGAGTTTATGGATCAAATGGTCTTTTGGATAAACTTTGTGTAAACCTGATAAACGCCTGCCAGTCTTTGAAACTGCATAAATCATGAGATTTTGAAATGCCATATTATAGTAGCATCACACTTGTTTCACGTCACTTCACTTCACAGAACATGTCATGACTGACCAGAGAAGGATGGCTATCCCCTGGTTTCTCAAAGGGTTTCCTTCCACTTCCAATCTTAGAGAGTTTTTCCACAGTCACTCTGGGCTTGCTTTCGGCATTTAAGTCTCATCCAAAGTCCTCTCTGTCTGTCAACCTTTTTATATTTAGAATTTGTGCTATTTATTTTTTCCTATTGGTTTGAACTCATAAGTACTATGAGATTTTCTTGAATTGGAAAAGTAATCCACTAACAAAATGTATTAGTGTTGTTATTATTGGATAAATATAAATATCACATCTCACCTGATTGTCTGAAGTTCACAGTGTAGACTCATCAGACCCTTATAGAGAATTTTCACTCCTGAATCCCCCAGGTCATTGTAGCTGAGATCCAGCTCTCTCAGCTGTGAGTCAGCTGACTGGAGAACTGAGGCTACAGTTCTACAGGACTCCGCTGTGAGTTTACTGCAAGCGACACTGTAGAGAGGATTTACATCACATGTTTTGGAAAGAAAGAATACTGAATTGAAACAGTTTTAATAAATAACATTTAAAAATTCAACAATGGTTTAATTAACGTTAAAAAAAACAAACCATTTGGTTATTCATGAGCGCAGTATCAATTATGGATAATAAACATGTCTAGTTCTTGGGTTTTTCCCTCAACAGAACAGTGGCTAACCCTGAACGTCCCCAAAGGCATATCTACCCATTTCCACAGCACCAGATTATTGCAATTTCATCCACTTAAAATCAGCATCCATCAGTCCGGTATCAACCCTCCGCTTTACGTAAAAAACATTCTACCATACAACATACCTCAGTCTCTGCAGTTTACAGTGTGGACTCATCAGTCCCTCACAGATCAGCTTCACTCCTGAATCCCCCAGGTCATTGTAGCTGAGATCCAGCTCTCTCAGCTGTGAGTCAGCTGACTGGAGAACTGAGGCTACAGTTCTACAGGACTCCGCTGTGAGTTTACAGCCAGTGAACCTGTAGAGGAGAGAGAGAGAGAGAGAGAGAGAGAGGAGACTCCAGTCACAAAGCCATAAAACCCTCAAAAATATAGCTAAGAAATTAGCCAGTTATTGGTAAAATAAATAAATGCCTCATGAGGGGAATTTAAACATCTCTCATTAATGAGAAAACACCAAAACCAAAAATAAAAGGCATTGGACACAAGGACAAATACAACAAGTGCTTTTAAATGATGAATTGATGGTTTACCAACAATACAGCATGTTTCATAGTTTTAAATTAATGGAAGTAACGGAAACAAGACGTACTGCTCAATACTGCAATCTCAATAACAAAATGACAAACAGTTTCGATTTTTAGACATTTCTTTACATATTACATATTTATGGCAATTTCAGCAGCTGAGCGACAGCTGAAGGGAGCGACTGTCCAGATGACAGCAGTTTAAAATGAAAGATCAAAGGCAGCCGGCAACATCAAACAGCATAAAAACGATCAGCGACGAACTAGACATATAAACTATGTTTGATAGTGAAAAACATATTTAAAAAATACATCGACTAGAAAGAATGAACAAAATAATCGGTATTGGAAACCATATTGGCGTTTCTCATTTATGTCTGAGAGGCACTCGCGCTCTCTCTATGTCACTCGCGCTCTCTCTCCCTCACACACGCACACATCCACGCTTACGAACTAGTAACGGAGGCTTCAGTGACAGTGGCGTAAGAAAGTAGTTCTAAACACAAGAATGTCTTAAGAATAAACCCGAAACATCGCCTTGAGAGGTGGTAACCGTAGTATCAGCGGAATAATTGATTCGCGTCGTGGCCGCATTACCACCTCAGGGTTTGCATTCATTTTCAAGAATTCAACGGTCCATCGTCAATTATTCCTTACGCACGGACAAATTACACGGCACATCCGCCTACCTCCCCTGGTACACTAGTGTGTCGTGGCACACCGTTTGAGAACCACTGATCTACAGTATAAAGAAAAATAAGAATATGAAGTTAAAACTCACCGAGCCTTTCTGCAGCACCTGAGAGCTGGGAGGAGTCTCCTATAACCCTCCTCTGATGTATCATACTTCCTCGGGTCCAACTCATCCAGAACCTCTTTAGACATGAGAAGCACAAAAGCCAGGGCTGAGCACTCTGTTGGTGTAAGTTTTTTTCCTGAAGATTTTCCCAGGTATGTTTGGGCATCCTTCACAAGGGAATGGTCATTCAGTTCCAGTAAGCAGTGTAACAGATTTATGCCCCTCTCTGGGGAAGACGCATCGCTTTCAAAGTTCTTGATGTATTGGATTGTTTGCACGATGCTCTGAGAGCTGCTCTCTGTCTGTGTAAGTAGTCCTTCTAGGAGTCTCTGATTGGAGTCCACTGAGATGCCCAGAAGGAAGCGGAGAAAAATGTCCAGATGTCCATTCTTACTCTCTAGGGCTTTAACTACTGCACCTTTGTGCAAGTCATACAAAGATACTTGAGCAGATGAAACTCTGGACTTCTGCTTCCTAAAATGTCCCATTGCACCTTTAAGCAAGGCAGATAGAGATCCTTGAGCAGGAGAATCACTGGACTTCCTCTTCACAAAATGTGCAACTGTGTCCACATCATTCCTGGTGTATGCATCAAACACATAGAGAGCAGCGAGATACTCCTGAATGGTCAAATGAACAAAGCAGTACACTTTCTTCTGATATATCACAGACTCCCTCTTAAAGATCACTGTACATAACCCAGAGTTCACTGACGCTTCAGTGACATCGATGCCACACTTTTCCAAATCCTCTTCATAAAATACGACATTGCCTTTTTCCAGCTGTTGAAAAGCCAATTTCCCCAATTTCAGAATGATTCCTCTGTCTGATTTAAATAGCTTCTTTGGGTTTGTTTCATTGGTTCCATCATCCCTCTTGTTCTTCACCGTTGTCTGAGTGAGCAGAAAGTGCGTGTACATTGACGTCAGGGTTGAGGGAATTTCTTTAGCGACCCCCTCAACCAACGTCTTCTCAAGTACAGTGGCTGAAATCCAACAGAAAACTGGTATGTGACACATGATGTGGAGAATCCTTGATGATTTCACATGATTGATGACTCTGCTGGAAAAGTCCTCCTGATCTTGGAATCTCTTGCAGAAGTACTCCTCCTTCTGTGAATCACTGAACCCCCGTACCTCTGTTACTCGGTCCACACACTCAGGGGGGATCTGACTGACTGCTGCTGGCCGGGAGGTAATCCAGAGAAGTCTATGGGGTAGTAAATTCTTCTTTATGAGGTTTGTCAGCAACACATCCAATGACGCCTTCTTTCTTACTTCTGAAACTCTCTCATTTTGAAAATTCAAGGGAAATCGTGTTTCGTCCAAACCATCCAAGATCAACAAAATGGTGAGTTTTAAGTAGTTCAATTCAAGTTTTTTAATATCTTCCATATCGCTATAGAATAAATGAAGGACATCAAAAAGATTACACCGAGGATCTTTTATCAAATTCAACTCCCGAAATGGAAGCAAAAAAATTAAATCAATGTCCTGATTTGTTTGTCCTTCTGCCCAGTCAAGAATGAACTTCTGCACAGACACCGTTTTTCCAATGCCAGCGATCCCCTTCGTTAGCACAGTTCTGATGCGCTTCTCTTGGCCAGGTGAGGGGTTGAAGATGTCATTGCAGTTGATTGGAGTGTCTGGTGAACTTTGTGTCCTGGATGCCGTCTCCACCTGCCACACCTCGTGTTCATCATTGACCCCTTCCCTCTCACCCTCTGTGATGTAGAGCTCTGTGTAAATCTTCTTCAGCAGGGTTGGGCTGCCTTGCTGTGCTAGCCCTTCAAATATGCAATTGTATTTCTCCAGATTCGATTTACGGTTTTGTTTCTTCAGGACAGCCTCTTTGGGGCAAAGTGGAATAAAGAAGCAAATATTACTGGGAAATTGTGTATGAAACCCAACAGTCTCAACAGAAGAACAGTATCCAGACTATAAATGCGGGAGGAACTTAAAGTGGTCAGGAGTAGCCAGTGACCACACATTCCTGTCCGGTTTCATGAAAGTCGTATCAGTGAAACGACCGATTCTTCCGTGCTAATGCAAGCTAGTCTAATTAGGTTAACCTGAAATCTAATATACCACGAAAACATGGCGACTTCTGCAAACAGAAGAATATCACAGAAACGATACCACCACATATACACATGGATGTTCATTGATTTGCAAACCCTGATTGACCCTGAATTCATACTAAATTATACAATATGATAAGGTACATTCAATGGCCGTTACTAGGTCAGATCATTAGGCTTTTGTACCAAATTTAACTTTTTTTCTTTTTTAACGTAAGGAATTTCAAATAACTCAACCTTCTTTCACACTGTAGGGGCATGTTCAAACGATCTCACAATGGCTCCATTTTTTAATGTACATTGTTACAATACCGGAAGCTTAGAAAGCAAATATCAGCCACTGATGGAGTTATGAAGGTAATGAAAATGAACCCTTACCCATTTCTCTTTGCCTCTGATCATCCTGTAATGAAAGATTAGACACTGAGGACTGGATGGCCACCGGACTGCAGCAAGGTCTGTGCTCAAAACTAGCAAACTCACTGTCACTAAACGTTCCGTTCGCTTCTTTTATTTAAGTTTGGAATCAGCAATTTTTTTTTTTGCATTGTCTCCCCAATTTGGATTAGCTGGTCGTGCGAATACATCTCATCGCTGTGAACCTTGCTAACAAACACCGGATTGGTTTTCCTCTGATGCCTTCAAAAAGACTCGATAAAAACCAGCACTGCATTAGCAATCATTGACCATGATCATTGATCATTACTTCATCATTTGGCTAAGGCCATTACCCCGGTGTGTCTTACAAGTTATTCAAAACAGAAACGACGCAGCACAATCAAATTAGAATTAGATCCAAGTATACACTGAGATATGACACAGGCAATACAGACCTGATCCTTCAGTTCCTGCTCACGCGTAGCATCTCGGGAGGGGTCCGTTACTGGTTGACTACACAGAATTTTTCACTTAGTAATAGACTAGTGTAAATATATGTGCCATTTGTTCAAAGCACATGTCCAAAAAGTCAGTAAACGGCCTCTTTTTAAATTTTAAGGCATAAGATTAAGATTACCGGTTTTTTCAATGTTATTAAAACGAAAAGAAAAAAAAATTCTGAAATATCTGATATTATGCGAGATAGTCATGAAACGCAAGTTGACAATACATGTTAATTTGCATTATCTTTCAAGTTCACCCTCTGGCTATAGAATAACAGAACAGTAAATATGCCAATGGGTTTTACAGTGCAAGGACAGTAGACATGCTCTTTTCACTGATTTCATCTTCATTAACATCTCCGGCTGAACATTGTTGGGGTTGTTTTTTTTCTTTTTCGGCCACATACGCCACACGTTGCCCGTTTGTAATTTCCCGTTTTTCCTTCTGACTGCGATCATCGTATTGCACATATTGTCAGTGTCTAACACTCTCTGGTTCCTTCAGCCAGCTAGATCGATCGATCCCCCATGTGGTTTCATCTTCGGAATACTGCAGTCTGAGTGCTGGAGTGGGAGCAGGATCACTGACCCGATAATACAGGAAGTAATGATCCCACCTGGCCTGAAAGTGTGGGTATCCGGCACACACACTCTGTAGCAGGCTACGTTCTGGTTCAGCCTGTCCCCACTCAATTGAGGTTCTCGTCTATAAACATTCGATCAATCCTCAGAATCTATATACCCCATGTGCTCAGTTTAAAAAAAAAAAAAACACTATCAAAACCGCTGTAATCCAAGAAACGCAAAGAAATGCGCATTCAAACTTCACCTACCATGGGCTAGAAACCATTCTCTTCTCTCCTCTATCCCAGCCACCTGTAATAGAAAGAGCTAGCCTTGCTTCCCAATTACTTCAAAAGGAAAAGGTGACGCAAAATATTAAACAAACTGATTTTTTAAATAATGTGTCATTTCCTTAATTAAGAACTGCAGCAGGTAGCAATTAGATTAAAAAATGTCTGTCAGAAGCCTACTGCACTGGATATGTGCAATCATCATATAGCCCCCTCAAACATGTAGTTTTTTAAAACCTGGGCACAAAAACTGTTATAACTGCCTTATAACTGATCATAACCTAGCCCTAAAACTACAGCAATTTTGTTCTTCGCTCTGGATAAGAGCGTCTACTAAATGACTAAAATATATGTTTCTGCATTGTTTGTTTGTATATGTAAGCATACTGGGCATAAAGGCTCATTCTAATTCTAATTCTAAAATGTAAAACGTAACCGCTCCCTGCCCCCCAAAACCTCACACCCATTGAGCTTTGGGTCATTAGGCCGTCCATACCATAGTAGATGTTTACAGAACCTCCGACGGAAGACCGAGTAAACTGAGGTGCGATTGAAATGCTTCCACTCATAGATGAGCTGGACAGGACACAACTATTCGAGTTTGTGACGGAGTCATCATCTTCCTCAAAACTGTGGTTCCATTCTGCTGGAGGAAGCGGATGTAAAAATGACATGTCAATAAAGCCGAAGCTGCTGGTTAAGGGTTTCACTCAAACCATTACAATTAATATTATTCATGTAGCAGGAACAGAGACACTGAGTAATACAAGTTAATGAAGGGAGAGACATTACAGGATGTTTTCTTTATTACTTTATACATTTTCACTATTCAAACAAAAAGTGACATTTACAAAGAGAACATTTGGTGAAGGGACTGAATGATATTCATATTTTCCGTGTTAAATACCGCTCATGTCACCGATATTAAAGAGACGAATATCTCACCCTCCTCCTCCTCCTCCTCCGGTGTCTTAGCCAGATGATCCAGGTCCATTTTTGCCAGGATATTTCCAACGGGATTTACGCCGTAATTTCAACAAGCTGTTCTGCGAAAATCTAAAAAATATCTAACCACTTTGAGGAATTTTAATCCTTTTAATCCAGGATGGGGACCTTGGAGGGTGGTCTTACGTGGAACAGATTCTCGTAAAAACTTCATGCTGGTGTAAAGTAAACGGACTCAACTGTCGACAACACGTAAGGTCTCGTACACCGGGATTCGCTATCGAAATCAACGAGTGGAATCAAAGTTGTAGCAGAATTGTCAAAAACAGCGCACTGGAAACTGCAATCTCTCAGTTCCGTTATTTAATTACAGCAGCACACAGGAAGGGGACTGGCCTAACTTAAGCATCACGTGCCGTTTTTCTATATCTATAAGGTGGGAAATACTTCTTAATTCATGCACATATAGAATTGACAGTTATACAGGCTTAAAGAGTTAATTGTGTCTCTTTCAGAGAGTTCACTTGTCTTGTTTGTTGAATATCTCCCTTCCACGGCTTGGCGTGAACAAAACAGTTTTGCAGTAACACCCTTCTGCTCTTCTCGTTTGGTCGGCGGTATTGTAGCCACAGCCCGCCGCTCAAATCCTGTCACTGCTGGGAGAGGACGCGTGTGGTTTCAGCGGCTGCCAGCTCGAACACGAGCCTGAACGGAAACGATAGAGAGAAAGGAGAACAAACACACATTCGACTGGTTAGATCCACAGGCTATATTGGATAACCGTAGATACCTTTATGGGTATTTCCATCATGGAAAACCCTTCTCATCCTCTCTATGCTGAACTGAGGCAACTCCGGAGCAGTTTCAGCCATAGACTCATCCAGCTCCGTGCCTCAAAGCGCTTAGGAGGCTCATTTGAATTTCCCCTAAGGGGGATTAATAAAGGATCTTATCTTATCTTATAGATGTGCATGTTGTTCGGAATGAAAAGGGGGCGATCTGTCAATTAGATTTTTACATCAAAAGAAACAACTTTGTCAGTTCCAGGATTTACATTTGGTTTCTGTAGAAAGGGCTGGTTTGGCCTCTCTGACAATCGCCATAAACCATAAGGGATTAGTCTTATGCAGAAATTGCATAACAGGGTAATAAAAACATGCACACTAAACAGTCAACGGCATTTGATTTAACATCAAAGAAACAACATTTTAAAAACAGTCGGTGTGTTCTAATGAAATCCTAAGTGCTTTAAAAAAAGGGGCGTCTGTTGCCCTCATGAATTCAAAAGTTTTCCATGAGTTAGAGCTAGGAATTAGCTCCTTTTTAACCAATCAAATTAAATCCCTTTTAACCAATCAAATTAGCTCCTTTTTAACCAATCAAATTAGCTCCATTCTATGCCTATGCATTAGCCTGGCTGATCTGCTTTCCTTCCATGTTTCACACACACATCGTTTTTACAACAGAAATAGTGGCAATATGGTTATATTATACTGTAATTTGAGTGTCTGTGTTGTGTACAATATCTGACACATGGTTGCAACATTCTAAACAAAACAACTGTAGCATACCTGGGCATGCCCAGTCCAGCAGTGGAAGAGAGAGGGAGATGGGGAAAACTGTTTAAACAAAGCAACAAACAAGATTAAGCCACCAACCACAGGCAACCTCAGAGTACTTTTCAGTCAACCATACCCTCAAGTGAGTCAACACTGCTGGTTCTTTTAAAGAGTCTATTGATTGTTGGCACCCGATGATTGGGACTGCCCACCTCCAGGTTGTTAGTCCAAGGTCCAAGGTGTGACCCCAGGCTGCATGCCGCAATGACATTTTTTCAGATTACGGTGTGTAGGCAAGATAAGGGTGAAACGCAGGTTAGCTTTTTCAAGCCAACTTTAAAAAGTGGATACTAGTTAAAAGCTGCACAGAAACATAAGTGCACTTTTGTAGGCAGCCTGGGGTTGTGAGTCTAACATTGACTGCAACAAATGGCTTGACAAATACTCACTGCAATAGTACACACTGAACTATATGTGCAGGCTATTTAGATACCTAAACAAAGGCATACATGTGCGCGGACACACACATGAAAATGTTACACTATATACAATTTAATGAGTTAGTCGCCCGCGTAGAGAAACCGTTGGCAGCACTGCTGTACCAGCAGCTCCGACTCCGGTAAGAAAGAACCTTGTGACTGAGGTCCGCACAAATTCACGCAGCCAATCCAGCGTGTCACGAACGAAGTGGCTAACCAATGCGTTACATTTATGTAGGATTCAAACAACGGACACGTTGTCCTAAATAGTTTAACCTAAAAGAAGTTACCGCTTTTAAAAAGTATCAGCGTTTACAGAGTTTTAGAAAGAACATTTTAATTCGTGTTGTTCCGCCATTATCGGACAAATGAGTAGTCACGTTCTTACCTCTGGTGATCGCGAAGTGCGCGCGATATTGTTCTGGTTATGTAATTTTCAGGCTTTTTTTAAAAACACCAAAGGACGTGTAGCGGAAGTTGAGAGAGAGAGAAACTAAATGGCGAAATAACTGCGGCTAATTGTGCTGCGATTTTGCGTTCCTTTAGTTAATTTTTTTTACTTTGACGTGAAACCGTGAGTGGGAGCTCTGAAGTTTTTATTTTGTCTCTTTTGTGAAGTGCATATTTACGTTTTTAATTGATGTAAATAAACGCACCCGCTTTCTTTTTTTCCGAATCCCTGTAATTCACATTACTCTAGTGCGACAGTGTGAATTAACCCGTCGATAAAGGCATAATAGTGTGTTTAGTCTGAATTTGGTATTCCAGATTATTCTTTAATTCCTCCCCAACATTGACAGCGTGACCTCATAAAGTAAGTATTGGTAAGAGTGTATATCTGTGGGTGTGTGAATGAAGGTGATGGGAGCCCCCAGCGCAGGGATGTATAGATGACCAACATCTCTTCCACCATGCGGGTCTTCTGTTCCTCGCCCTGGTCTTCATTCCAGCGCTAGCTTTTTTTGGCATCTTCTTCACCAATGAGTATCCCGTAAAGGTCTTTCTCTTCACTCAAGAAGTGGGTGGAGCGTTTTTTTCTCCCACAGGTCTTTCAAGAGCACCGTGCAGCCACACCTCCACCACCAGCTCACGCTGCCCATCCAAGACCTCCGCCCTGTGGGCCAACAACCGCTACTACACCGGCAGCCAAGCACAGGAATGGCAGTAACAGCTCTGTGAATTTTTTCCTCTCTCTAGAGAGGATGGTTCAGTTTATTTATTTATTACTTTGTTTTATGTCTGTGTCCCTGTATGGTTTCTCTCTTAAGGTCAAATTATATTTCAGATCTGCTTTATTGGCATGACAAAATGCAAAATTGTGTTGCCTAACTTTTACAATTGAGCTTTTATGTATGTAACCCTTTTATTTAGCATTAGAACAGAAAAATACACACCACCCCCTAGTTTATATGTACATACATACAAAAATGGAAGCATCCAGTTCTGTAGCCAACTGACAGTGGTTGGCTTGAGAGTCAACCTGCTTTGTCTGGCCAGCCAGCTGTTTATATGTCAGCCTTTTCACACGACTAGGCTGCGGTCAGTGACACCTGAAGTCTAGGGCGAGTGACGTTATTTACTTTGGCTGGGGTAGTGCAGCCGCTGCAGTGGGAAAACACTCGAGCCGCATCAGGCTAACCATCAGGCTAACTCCGCTATCACGAATCACATAATCATTTTTGGGGGTTGCATTTGTGAGATTGTTTTCTTTATGGAATTCTAGTCTCTGAGCACTGCAGAGAGGGTGAATCTTTATTTTACAGTGTCACTGTCTGATTTATTTTTTATTTCAATAAAAACTGCACTTGGGCCCACTACTCGCAGAATACTTTCATTACAAACTGAAGCCTAATCATTAAATTAATACATTTCAGAATGTCAGAAATAGCTATAGAATTCAACCGATGAATAGAAACCACGCTGTCACCAACCAGGTCACTCAATCGATATCCCAACATATACACTATACCACACACAGAACTGTCACACAGAATGTAAATCAACATGTAGAAAACGCTGAAGAAAAATAAGAATGGTGACTGTGGGGTTATTCCAGCTCGTGGAGTCCGTCCCCTGGGCTCCGATCCAGCTGATCCTTCCTGGTGAGCCTGTGCGCCTGGAAGACCTCTGTGAACTGGAGGTAGTCCTGGAGGAGCAGGGGCACCGGTAGCCGGCGCACAAACTCCCTCCTGGCTAACGAGCTGGCGCCAACAGCTTCCCTCACCGCCAGCCGGGACAGGTGGCTCAGAGAGGGCAAACATTCTGGAACACAGAACCAGGAGATGGTACCAAACTCTGCACTGGGGGGGGGGTCTAATGACACTGGAGCTTTTATATGTGTGTGTGAGAGAGGGAGTTGGAGAAATCTAAGCAATGGCACGATCAGGAGAGTCGACCGCTCCGCCTCGGTTCTGCCCCTGACCCTGAACGGAGGATGGGGGTCCCCCCCATTAAGCCGGGTTCCTCTCAAGGTTTCTTCCTGCCAGCCCACTGTTGTCACTGGAATGACTTTTGTGGGGTCAGGCCTGGGACATACTGCATTTTTCTGTGTGTAAAGCGTCTTTGTGACATGGAAACATGTGAAAAGCGCTTTATAAAAATGGATTGATTGACCTGCATCACCCCCGTTTTCAATCCTGCCCCACCCCTGCACACACCCCATTGGGTCTTTGCCAAGGAAACGACTGGTGCTTACTCACCGAAACGCTGGCCGTGTTCCCAGGTAGCCTCCGCCAGGCGACGGGACAGGGTGTCGAGCAGCGCCGGTGGCAGCGCTTTCCAGTTAGTGAACTCCAGAAGGAAAGAGAGTACATCACTTTCCGCTTGTTCAAACCTGAGAGAGAGTGAGAGAGAATTCAACATGGCACGCGCTCTGGGTCTCTGGTTTTGTCTTGCATCCAAATTTGATCAGTGCCTAAAGACAAATCACCTAATTATAGCTAACCGGGAGGTTTCAGAAAAAAAATACCCAGGTACTGTAAAGCAATAAGACTCGAGGGGGTGCGCGTCATTGCGATTATCAGCCAAGGCACAACATGAAACTAAGTTTCTGTGTACACCCTCGAGTGCGCTGCTGCTTTAATAACACCGATTATTCCATTATTTTTGAAATGCAAGAGACAATTTAACAAAGTTTTAATTATTACAGTGAACACGTTCCATAAAAATAAAAAATAAAAACGTCACTGGCAAAGGTGACTATACTGCAGCCATTGAAACATTCTAATACATAAATTGCATCAAACTGCAGTTATCCGTTTTATAAAAACTGATCAAGTACAATGCTAATATACACAAGTCATTGTGTCCGCTAAGCAATTATTTATTCATTCTATTAAATAGGCGCTCGCAGTGCTTCTGTCAAAACAGACCGACTAGCTATTGTAAAAGTATTACTATTGTTTCCAACACTCTTTTTAGTAGTGGTTGCACGGGCGAATCAATGGGCAGAGGCGGCCCGCAGAACTCACATGCCTTGGTGAAGGAAATGCAAGGGGTGCAGCCCGGCCCGGAGCAGGATCGGGAGCCAAGCGGCAGCGCTGGGGACGCTCTCCAGACCGGACGCCACCAACTGTGCCAGGTGGTCTCCACGGGGCAGCCCCCCATGGACCAGCAGGAGCTCCAGGACATGGGGCAGACCGGTCCGCAGGCACTGGTGATACAGGCTTCCTTCCACAAGTGCCCCAGCCTCCAGGAGAACCCCAGCCATCTCTGGGACCAGGTCCAGCCTGGCACAGAGGAGAGGTCAGGAGAGCAGACTGACCAATGAGATCTGCCCTACTGCAGAAAAGTAGAGATCAGACCAATCAATGAGATCACTCCTCTCAGGCTTTGAAGCTGTCCCACTGCAAAGGGTACCTTTCAAAGTGAGGCCAAACGGGGGCGGCCAGCGGGGAGGAGAAGCCAAACTCCTTGCAGTCCTGGGCATCTGGACTGAACCCCTCCCTCAGCAGCAGCCGCAGGCTCTCCACCTGGCCCCCCAGGACGGCAGAGTAGACCGGGCTCACCTTCCCCGGATCGCGGTCGCACGAGCGGTCTGTCAGTGGCACCAGCTTCTCCAGGATTCTGTTGGAGATATAACAAAAACCAAGCTCAACCAGACAACTTACACTGGAATAGTGCAAAGAGTTCATAATGGCCACGAGAGATGGATAGACTGCACCCACAGACGCACGCACGCACGCACACACTCACAGACAGACACACACACACACGCACACGCAGACACACACACGCACGCAGACACACTCACAGACATGCACACGCACACAGACGCACGCACGCACTCACAGACACACGCACGCACGCAGATACAGACATGCACACGCACACGCAGACACACACACGTGGTATTTTAAATTGACTCACTTAAGCTTCAGTTCAATTCTTTAAGTCTACTTTTATGCATTGTCCAAGGAGTCTTCTAGACTGCCTGTGGGGTCAGTTTTGATGGATTTATTGATTGATTTAGATGACAAGCATTACCGCATACTTTTTTCAGGGGCACGTTGAGTCTATAAGTAGCTAGTTGAGCTGCTTTCACGCAGATTTATCATCCTTCCTAAGGACTAAGGACTGTTTAAATTGCAATCACAACCTCCTGTAAGGTGACACACTGAATGCTTGGACCCCGCTGTGTGGTTAGAGCAAACGGGCCTGGCTGGACCAGTGAAATGGGTCGTACCCGATGCGGCCGAACTGTGCCGCAGCGTGGATGGGCAGCTGCCAGCGGTCCTCGTTGCAGTAGATGTTGGGGTCGGCGCCACGCTCCAGCAAAGCCCCCACACATGACAGGTGACCCTCCTGGGACGCTATGAGCAAGGGCGTGGCCAGGTCATTGGACTGGCAGTTCACGTTTGCTCCTGAGGGAAGGGGGGAGGGGCGACACGCATCATTACGAAACACAACAAGACAAACAGCCGGGACACAAGCCCCTGTAGAGCATCGCATCCATCCTCCGGGGTGAAACACACAAACCCCGCCCCAGCAAATACCCGCATCCGCCAGGATCTCCAGGCACCGACACTGTCCATACTGCGCGGCCACAAACAGGGGTGTGATTCCAAAGTCGTCAGTGGCGTCAAGTTTCGACATGCCTGCCAAGAACCCCACAATCTCAGCGTGCCCCTAGGAACAAAAACTAAAGTGAGCAACTTAAATATATAAATGTGTACAGGTTTTATTAAGCTCACCCCAGTACACCGAAAACAAACCACTATCTTCTACGCTTTGGACAGAGAGATGCGTTGCGAATAACTTAAAACACAACCAGGCTGGCCTTTGCCTTTCATGGTCTAATTGGGCACGACAGTGTGGTAAGACTCATTACTCATGAAGGTTTACTCATTTATGCAGCTGGTTATTTGCTCAAGCAAATCAAGCACCTTGCAGCTTAAGAACCTTGCTCAGGGGCAATGCAACAGCCAGGAACTTGAACCGGCAGACTACCAGTCACGTGTCCAGTGTCACCATGCCACCACTGTTAGAATTCAGAGCAGTCTTCATCTTGGAGCCACCTGTTCCTTCCTACACTCTGCAAGCCACGCAGCCGGCATGTCTAACCTTCAGGTGCCCGGGAAGCCAAGGGGCAATGCCATCCATTATAATATACTGCCGGATGTCGACAGGGGGACAGGGGGCACCTTGAACGCGGCCTGATGGAGGCAGGTCCAGCCTGATGCTGAGTGGAGGCCGTCGACCGCTGCCCCGCTCTGCACCAGTAGCTCCACCACCTCCCTGTGTCCGCCGTCTACCGCTGTGGAGCACCAACAAACAAGCCAAGAGCAGTACAGAGCTTTCAAATCAACAACAGAAAAGACAGGAAGCGTTGCGACTGATCTGAATGAGATCTGTACGTCCTGTACCGGGTCATTCATAAGTTAGTTACATAAGTACATAAGCAAGCCGTGCTGAGCCCCATGAAAAATACAGCTGTGCGGTTTTGTGTTCCAGTTCTTCATTTGTAATTAAATGTTTTTATTTGATTAAAGGACAACGGAGACAAAAAAGTAGAGCAAGAACATAAAATACATAAAATCATCTGACCCAAACCAAGGGCTCCACTTGCCAAAGATGGCCCGGTTGTTGGTGCCTTGGTTTCCCTACCTGAGAAGAGGGGACTGGCCTCATCAAGCGTGGCCTTGTTTACGTCGGCCCCCGCCCTCAAGAGAAACCTCACCAGTCGGAGGTGGCCCCTCGTGGCCCCCAGGAACAGTGGCGTTGACGAGTCGTGAGTCTGAGAGTCGATGTAGTCACTGGCCTCTGACCTGGACTGCACTGCAGTGCATTGGGTGGAGGGGTGAGACAAAACCTAATTTTACCCTTTCCATTCACTTCATTAGAATACCTGTGGAGTTATGGACAATAACTACCAATCAGTAGTTTACTAAGACATGTTGTAAGCCAACCTGTCTGGCACACCACAGAACCCACATGGTTCGCAAACTGTCATGACAAATCCAGGATAATATAGAATGATATAAGCCTCTGTCCCAATAAATCCCTAGTATGTCTCATCGCAGGTGCGGACTATTTGGCTTCATACAGTAAAGATGGTCTGATAAACACCCCCCGGTATATTTATAAAGTGTATTTCCGCTTTTTCTTACCGGTTCTTACCAGCAACTGTGCGCACTCGTAGGCGCCGCTAAACGCGGCTTCGTGCAAGGGGTTCCATCCCCTGTTATCTCTGACATCGATGCTGAAGCCTTTACGAATCAGTTTCATCAGGAGCCTGTGTTTCCCCTGTCGCGCCGCCAGACCGACGTTTGAACAAGTGTTCCGGTAACACTCCGTGAAATCCATCTCGCTATTCTATCGTTGCTTTTGGCAGCCGGATACACCATCTTTTTTTGGGAGAAGAACGACACATTGGCTGAGATTTTGCTCGTTACCTCTGTGGGAGACACGTTCTTCATAAAACTTTCAGCGATATATCAAAAAACTTTGTATTCGGCTAAAGTAAATCTGAAAATCCCTTCCCATTGACATCCACTCCGCCCGAGGATCACATGCGATTTATACAGGACAATATGTGGGAACGGATTTATAACTTTTACTAAATTGAATTAACTTGTATATATGCAAGTTATATTGTAAAGTATATAATGTATAGAATGACACTTGTTACAGTTACGCTGCATGTATGTCGCATTACATTGCCAAATGCTTCGTAAACTAATGTTACTAGCAAAAGCAAGAGACTATTCGGTAGCTTTGTGTTTTGATAGTTTTGTGCATAGCGCCCTTCAGAACAACACTGACACGAAGGTTTGTTTTGTAACAGAAAACGTGAAAGAAATAGAGTAAAATAAAAACACTGCATAAATAAAGAAATCCCAGTTACTACTCTTTACAAAGACATTCGATACACCAATATATACAACTAACCCCTTTAAACTGAAAGTCTTCTAAATCTGGTCATGGCCATTTCCCTTCTTGAAAATTGACTCATTGCGCGGTGTTTTGAAGTGTTTTTACTTCCGGCAATAAGCTTCGAGTTTGCTGCTATTGGCTGCATTTGGCTTCTACGATTGGTTACAGTACTCACTAACGTAGTTTCTACCGGAAGCGGAAAAACATCAAATGGAGAGTGTACTAAAACAACAGTTTGTTGAGCAAAATTAGATTACGAGTGTCGTTGAGCTAACAAAACCAGCATCTAATAGCAGTTAATTAAATATTATAGACCGTTCCTCCACCATTTCCATATTCAGTTTCATAAATAAACAATTGATTCATTTTATCTGGTTTATTTATTTTTTACATTTTATTTGGTATGATCATTTTAGTACATTTTAAATATATAATTACAGCCCTGGTTTTAGTAGGAAAATATCTGTGTTGTCACATATGCAGCCTATGAAAGACACATGACAAGGCTGCTCTCCTGCCTGTTCCCTGCCCTCTCTTTTGGATAGAATTTGTTAACATAACAACAAGGTCTTAAAAAAACATCGGGTGTGTGTACTGTGGCAAGCCCGGGGAATTCCCACAAGAAAAGGATCTGGAGCGGTCGTTCTTTTCCGTGCAAGACTTTTATTTTGGCACCTTCGGCCGCAAAATGAAATCACTGAAACCTCCCG
>JAOYSI010000566.1:2500-15751 GCA_025775065.1 Hiodon alosoides | reverse complement strand
TGTCTGTCTCCTCCACCTTTTCTCCACTCCCCATTCTCTCTGTCTGTCTCCTCCACCTTTTCTCCACTCCCCATTCTCTCTGTCTGTCTCCTCCACCTTTTCTCCACTCCCCATTCTGTCTGTGGTTCCCTTTCCACTGTGGTCTTGCTTGTCTCTTTCTGTCTCTCCCTCTGTGTGTGTCTGTGTGTCTCTCCCTCTGTGTGTGTCTGTTTGTGTGTTTGTCTGTGTGTGTGTGTGTGTCTTTGTGTCTCTCCCTCTGTGTGTGCGTGTGTGTCTGTGTGTGTGTGTCTGTGTGTCTCTCCCTCTGTGTGTGTCTGTGTGTGTCTGTGTGTCTCTCCCTCTGTGTGTGTCTGTGTGTCTCTCCCTCTGTGTGTATCTGTGTGTCTCTCCCTCTGTGTCTGTCTGTGTGTGTGTGTGTCTGTGTGTGTGTGTCTGTGTGTGTGTGTGTGTCTGTGTGTGCCTGTGTGTCTCTCCCTCTGTGTGTGTGTGTGTGTCTCTCCCTCTGTGTGTGTCCCACCCTCTGTGTGTGTCTGTGTGTGTCTCCCTCTGTGTTTGCCTGTGTGTCTCTGTCTGTGTGTGTCTGTGTGTCTCTGTCTGTGTGTGTCTGTGTGTCTCTCCCTCTGTGTTTGCCTGTGTGTCTCTTCCTCTGTGTTTGCCTGTGTGTCTCTGTCTGTGTGTCTGTAGGAACCTGAACGATGACTCTCCCCTGGGGCTGCGCAGGATTCTCTCCCAGTCCACAGACTCTCTGAACTTCCGTAACAGAGCCATGTCCATGGAGTCTCTCAACGACGAGGGTAAGCTGAGGGAGAGAAGGGGATGGGCGATTAACAGACGTTTGGATGCTTTGAAAAGAAGAGAGGGGAGTTTTGGAAGGAGTAAAGTTGTATAAAAACAGGAAGAGGGAGGTCAGAAGCCCAAAAACTTACAGGCCTTTCTTTTCATCAGGGGAGGTGTACTTTGCCTCCATGCTGGAGGAGATGGAACGGGAGGGGCGGGACTTTGAGGCAGACTCCTGGAGCCTGGCGGTGGACTCCTCCTACCTGCATACTCTCCGCAAAGACATCATCAAGAGGCAGGACGTTATTTATGGTGAGCCCCGCTGCCTTCACTCTCTACCACAGAATGTCCTTTTTTTTTTACTGTTAATGCTGTTGGAGATGATAGCATAAATATAAAGCTTCCTACTCATTTTAGTTAAAAGTTCAATAGCTTTAAAAGCATCATTTTAGATGTCCCAGCTGGGGAAAAAAATAGGGGAATTTCAAGTGCAAAAATAAAAGCTAACCATCAATTCAATGAATTTGTTTGTTCTGTAAGTCTGACTGCAACATCGTAAAAATAGCATTACTAATATAGATAAACGAACAATAAAAAAAATACTTCCCAATGGTTGTAAATAAATCATAGCAAATGTACAGATTACACGAATTGTATTCTTGCTGGGCATACCATAATGTCTTGCAGTAGTGGAACAAAACGGGCCCCTTTCCTCCCTCTCAGAGCTGATCCAGACGGAGCTCCACCATGTCCGGACGCTGCGGATCATGGACGGGGTGTTCCGTAGGGGCATGCTGGAGGAGGTTATGCTGGAGCCGGGGGTGGTGCACGCCGTATTCCCCTGCCTGGACCGACTGCTGGCCCTGCATTCCCGCTTCCTGGCCCAGCTCCTGTTGAGGAAGAACCACAGCCTGGCGCCGGGCAGCAGCCACAACTTCACCATCCACCAGCTGGGGGATGTGCTGCAGGAGCAGGTGTGTAACTCACGTGACGGGGCGGAGACATCACGGGGCGGAGGCATGATGGGGCGGAGACATCACGGGGCGGAGACATCACGGGGCGGGGACATGAGGGGCAGAGACACGACGGGGAGGAGACATGACGGGGCGGAGACATGAGGGGCAGAGACACGACGGAGCGGAGACATCACGGGGCGGAGACTCGACGGGGCGGAGACATCACGGGGCGGAGACATCACGGGGCGGAGACATGATGGGGCGGAGACATGATGGGGCGGAGACAAGATGGGGCGGAGACACGACGGGGTGGAGACATCACAGGGCGGAGACACCACAGGGTGGACACATCACAGAGCGAAACCACAACAGGGCGGAGACATGACAGGGTGGACACATCACAGGGCAGACACACCACAGGGTGGACACATCACAGAGCGAAACCACAACAGGGCGGAGACATGACAGGGTGGACACATCACAGGGCAGACACACCACAGGTTGGACACACCACAGGGCTGACACATCCCAGGGTGAACACTAACCTCTTCAGCAGTTGGTCCGTGGGGCACGTAGTTTGGTCCAATGTTTTTGTGCTCTCAGTTTTCAGGGCAACATGCGGATGAGATGAGGAAGGTATACGCTGAATTCTGCAGCCGACACCTGAAGGCTGTCAAACTCTACAAGGAACTGCTGGCCAGAGACAAGAGGTTCCAGTACTTTATTCGGGTGAGCGAGGATCAGAAAACTCCTCCGCTATCTAGTTCTCTACATCCAAACAGATGATGCTTGCAGGAAACTAGTAGATATATATCCTTGACTAGTTTAAATTAGTCCCTGGGGTTTGATCCTGGCCAAACCACACATTTATATATAAGGGAAGTGTTGCTGCAATTTGCTTTGTGCCTTGAAGTGATAAGAGACCTTTCTTGGCAGAGCAAGCACTGTAGTTTAGTGAGTCCAGCATTTCGCAGTTCGACACACAGAGGACACTCTCGGCAGCAGATGTGTCATGTAAATGATCAGCGGAGGAGGTGTCAAGTAATCGCCAAGCTTTCGGAGGCGGTGTGGAGCGGTGGATGCGCGTTTGTTAGCGCATGTCAAGCGGCACGCTACATTTGCGCCCGACTTCTCCTTTACCGTGTGAAGCTGTTTCGCTACTGCTCCGTGGCCGGTCAACAAGACCGGACACGTGGAGTTCAGTTAATGCACGTCGGTGGGCTGAGCAAGGGGCCGTACAGTGTGATTCAGTCAGGGAGGAAGAGGGCGAACGTGGAGCTGTGCGGAGGGAGGGAGAAACAAATACAGAAAGGGGGAGAAAACCGTATATATATATATATATATATATACTGTACCAGGAAGTACTGGCAAGAAACGAGAGGTACCGGCAGGGAGAGAAACAGTCACAGCACCAAGGAATAAACAGTGATGTTATGTTCGTGAGTTTATGTAAAGCTGATGACTGCTTTTCGTATTGAAGAACAGTCTCCGTGCCGTAAATATGTGCGAAAGATGTCAAGGCAGTAGTTTGATATGCCGTAGTATGTCACATTTCCTAATCTGCATATTTAAATGGAAGATGTCATAAATAACCTGGCTCTCGTCCCTTCCCCCGACCTTGTCAGCGTGTCAGCCGGGGCCCCCTGCTGCGTCGCCATGGTGTTCAGGAGTGCATCCTGCTGGTTACCCAGCGCATTACCAAGTACCCAGTCCTCGTCCAGCGCATCCTGGACAACACCAGGGGTAGGTCCGCTGACCCAAGCGGAGAAATGCCTAGAATGTAGTTCTCTATGTTAAGCGTGTTCTGAAAGGTGGAACTAAAGCAGGAAAATAAAATCCATAAGAACATGTATAACTACTGTACCCATCTGTTCCCACCAGTGAAAAACATATATATAACATATATAATATAACATTTTGAAAAAGTCGTATTGTCCACTGTGTTAAAGGTTTCATGTGCCTGGTGTTTTTAACACGCTGTCTGTGCTAACAGGCAATGAGGAAGAAGCGACCTCACTGAGCCAGGCGCTGGTTCTGATCCGGGAGCTGCTGAGTTCCGTGGACCAGCAGGTTCTGGAATTGGACCGCACCCAGCGGCTGCAGGAGATCCGGGCCCGGCTGGACCCGCGGGCGGAGGCGGAGGTGCGCGGGGGAGGGGTGTTCCGAGGGGGCGAGCTGCTGAGAAGGAGACTCATCCACGAGGGAACGCTGCTGTGGAAGACTGCCGGTTCCCGACTCAAAGGTGTGTGTGTGTGTGTGTGTGTGTGACTCTCTCTGTGTTTGTGACTGTGTGAGTGTGTGTGTGTGTGTGACTGTGTGAGTGAGAGACTCTGTGTGTGTAGCTCTGATTGAAAGCAGAAAGGGTCGTAATGAACAGTACATTACCAGTATACACAGTCTATGTGTTATATTAACAATGTGTGTGACTCTGTGTGTGTGTGTGTGTGTGTGTGTGTGTGTGTGTGTGTGTGTGTGTGTGTGTGTGTGTGTGTGTGTGTGTGTGTTAAAAGCAGAAAGGGTCGTAATGAACAGTACATTACCAGTATACACAGTCTATGTGTTATATTAACAATGTGTGTTCCCGGTTGGCTGGGTGTCTTCACTTACAGTGTTCTCTGTACATGTGTTAGATGTGCAGGTCCTGTTGATGACGGACATCTTGGTGTTCTTGCAAGAGAAAGATCAGAAGTTCATATTTCCTTGTTTAGTGAGTTTCAACTGTACTCCCTCCTATTATCTAATTTTGCTTCGAGTCCTTTTAATATGCCAGATTTAACACACTCTCTTCATCTTCCCCTCTCTTTCCAGGACAAGCCCTCTGTGTTGTCTCTGAAGAACCTGATAGTGCGGGACATAGCCAATCAGGAGCGTGGCATGTTCTTTATCAGTGATTCCACCCCCCCAGAGATGTACGAGATCCACGCCGCCTCCAAGGATGACAGGAACACATGGATGCGGCTTATTCAGCAGACTGTCAGCAGGTTTGATATAATTATAAAACAGACCCACAGTCCTGCTCAGATACACACACACACACACACACACACACACACACAGACCCACAGTCCTGCTCAGATACACACACACACACACACAGACCCACAGTCCTGCTCAGATACACACACACACACACACACACACAGACCCACAGTCCTGCTCAGATACACACACACACACACACACACAGACCCACAGTCCTGCTCAGATACACACACACACTCACACACACACACACACAGACCCACAGTCCTGCTAAGATCCACACACTCACAAACACACAGACACACAGTCCTGCTCAGATCCACACACTCACAAACACACAGACCCACAGTCCTGCTCAGATACACACACTCACACACACACAGACCCACAGTCCTGCTCAGATGCACACACTCACACACACACACACACACACACACACACACACACACACTTACAAACACACAGACCCACAGTCCTGCTCAGATGCACGACCACACACACACACACACACACACATTTGTGGAATGGACAGTAAAAAAAAAACGTATAGATTTGATATACATCTAATAAAATACACATGGATGTTCTCTCTATTTTTCAGCTGTCCATCTAGAGAGGATTTCCCATTGATCGAGACTGAGGACAAGGCTTTATTGCGCACACTCAGAGGTGAGAGGTCAGAGCTGGACAGTCTCTGGCATCATGCCCCCTCCTTCTTCTCCTGGGGCTTATCAGTCTCTCTCTCCCTCTGTCTGTTCTCTGTAGTGTCTCACGTGGACTTCACCTCCCATCTCTCCCTCTGTCTGTTCTCTAGAGTGTCTCACATGGACTTCACCTCCCATCTCTCCCTCTGTCTGTTCTCTGTAGTGTCTCACATGGACTTCACCTCCCATCTGTCCCTCTGTCTGTTCTCTGGAGTGTCTCACATGGACTTCATCTCCCATCTCTCCCTCTGTCTGTTCTCTGGAGTGTCTCACGTGGACTTCACCTTCATCTCTCCTTCTGCTCACTCTCCTTCACCCTCTCTCTCCCACAGCTGATATCCAGCAGAAGGACCGGGAAGTCCTGGAGCTCCTGCAGGAGAGGGTGACCCTGTTCTCAGAACTAGCAGAGGTGACAGCGGGACAGGAGGTCACCCTGCCTTCCAACACCCGGAACATATTCAGGGCTGACACCCCACAAGCCCCTCAGGGCGAGAAACTGCTCACTGAGGCAATCGCTGAAGGTATGAAGAGCTGACTCATTCACACCTCAGTTCTGCTCATACGGGCACGCACACTGATGTGTTGATAGGCGAGTGGTGTAATCCGATTGTGTAAGCCAAGCGCAAACTTGACTCTCTCCCTATCAGTCGACAGGTTGAGTGAGCTGTTACTGGGCTCCAGCATAGAGGTTCCTCTGTCCACCAGCTCCAACGGTGATCAGAATCACACGGGGGCGCCAGTGAGCAGTGAGTTTACACTTGGCACCTCTATCTGTTGGGATAGCTACGCCTCATTGTGCCAATACACATTTCTCTCCTGTTTTTTTCCTCTTTCACAGATGGAGGGGAAATATCAGTCAACGGAATGGAGCACGACGTCAACAGCCCTGCTCAAAAGGTGAGCGGACCGTCGGAGACAGAGAGCTAACTTTCGTCCGTCAACGCTGATGAGAATGAAAATGTTATTTACGGTACGATTGCCTTTATCTCATACAGGACAGGAACGGTAACCAACTGCAAGACAGACCGCTAAATGAGGTAAGGTTAAGACGCCGCAAATATTGACATGGCAATAGGGGCAAACCTTCTGCAGATACGGTTATTAAGAGACCCGCAGACACGCCAAAGTGTCTTCATACACCTGGGATAGAAGAACGGACTGGTATTCAGCTTTGCCTTTGGCCGAAAGAGCGGTAGAATAAAAAAAATATATACCTGTGACCGGGCCCAAAATGTACTTTGGAGCAGGCGTTCATCATGAACAAAAAACCCATCCGAGCTTCACCTTTGGACTTCCTGTTCTAGCTGGTAATTAGTGAACTGAGCGCCACATTGATGACTGTGATAACTTCTCAGTCATTCATCTGATATAAATCAATGAATGAATTAGAGATACTTTTACTTCCTCAAGTCCTTCAAGCGTGACTGAACCAAGTGTGTGTTGTACAGGAGGTGTGTCAGAGACTGGTGAACCTCAGTGCCCAGCTGCACGCACTACAGGTCAGTGCCAATATGCAACTTCCCATACGACCCCCTCGCCCCCAACCTCAATCTCTCTGTCATAATAGAACAATCGCTTACCTCTCCCTTTTCCTGTTTCAGGCGGCGGTGATAAGGCAGGACTCAGTTCTAGAACTTTGCCTCCGGGAGGGATCGTTCTCCACGAGTGCGCCGTCGACGCCCGTCCCCTTGTCCGCCACCCCGGCCAAGTTGTGCCGTTCCTTGTCACGTGACACGGGGCTGGACGCCAGCCCGGGGGCGGCTCTGGGGGAACTCACGCTGCTGCAGCGGCAGCACAGTCTCCTGCAGGAGGAGCTGGTGAGACTGAGGGTTGCTGAGGGAAAACTGAAGGACAGCGAGAAAGCCCGGGCCCAGCTGGAGAAACAGGTGAAGGACATGAAGGCCGGCAGCGCAGCTCCGGACCACGCTGGGACCGCGTGTTCTGAACAGGTACGGGCTTCGGGCTGGAGTTCCCCGTTCAGCAAAACCAGCGGTGATCCGCAGATAGCTCGGTCACTGGTAGTCTATGAGCGTTGTGACTTTCTAAGTTTAAGTTTAAGTTTCTAAGAACATTTAGTCAGAAGACTGACCGGGGCTTGATAAATGATCAAATATGTAAATGATCCTCCATATGAACTTGATTTTAAAACATGATGGCTCTGCTTGTTCATTTGAAATTCTCTTTAGATCTGACTGTTGCTTCCTCCTCACTCTCACTCGCTTTCAAAGTAAACAAACTGCAGGTAGTTAGCTGAGTTGGCTGTGCTGCATTTGTAGAAAATGTCCATGCTTAGAAAATCTCCATAGTTGTCATTTTCAATTAGAAACGACAAGGCGTACAAAGGTACAGGTGCCCACTGAGCCCTATGAGCTGGAGTTTGCCCGAGCGCAGACTGAGCCCTCTGAGCGGGAGTTTTGCTGCTTAGGATCCAGCACATGTCATTAGCCCATTGTGACAGGGAGAGCGTCAGCTTACGGTCGGTGGATGGAAATCGTCAGGGTTTCTCTTGGCTCGCTAATGAGCATCTTTTGTTGGATTCCCCGGGTCCTGTAGCCTGGCAGTGCAGTTGAGCTGTGGTGGCAGAGTTTGTAGTGACAGGCCTATTGGAAACTGGGGAGAAAATACTAAAATAATTGTCGATTCCAGATTGACATATTTTAATATCTCTTATATTGGCTGTTGTGAAAAATGACCAGAGCGTTGGATTATGACCTCTGTCTCCTTCAGGCTCCATCCCAAGGCTGCAGAACTGAGGCAGACGGCGTCGTCGCGCCATTGGCCTGCCAGGAATCGGTCGACCAATTGGATGGCACACAGGAAGGCAGTGATGTGGACGAGAACTCAGACGATGAGGAAGACGTTCGAGTTTCTCCCCGCTCTGACAGCCCACGAGGTCTGTATGTTACATAAACATTGGACTTGGTTTATTTTTATCATGGTTGGCTTCTAATAATGGCCAATCTATCTAGTGCACTATATATAAATATATAAATATATATATGAGTCAGATTAAACTGTATGGCGAGAGAGGAATACATTCATTAAAGGAAAGGGCATAGGCTGACTAATGGTCTAACCCTCTTTAAGCTTTGTTTTACGACCTAACCTTTAACTTACACTAACAAAAGACTTTTGAGCTTGAGTGGTCCCGGTTGAGTAATTTGCAGTTGTACTTGTTGTTCATAACTGGGCAGCAACGCACTTTTGAATCCCTACCAACAAGCTCACGTGAATATTCCCTGTAATAACTGCTCTTTCAAGTGCTCTAAAATAATAGTTTTACATTCAGTCAGTTAGTCTGAAGCTACGTTTTATTTTATTTTTGTATTTACATGGAAGGAGATAATTCCCCTTTGGGCCTTCAGTGGAATCTGCACAAAATCCATTTAACAGTAGTTGCCATACTTCGGGGGAGATATTATGACCTTTTGTCCACGCTCTGTACTATATTCCCACACACATTTTATGTAATGTAAATTGATCAAGGCTCAAACTCACGCTCATCTGCTTTACTGCACTTTCACCCCACCCTCTATAGCTTGTTGTGTAGGAGTGTTTCTGTGTAATGCTCTTTCTCTCTGGCTCCCGGTCTATGTTTGCAGTGTGGGTGGACAGTTTTACAGCGACAATATTGAACTTACCTCCCCCGTTCCGGGTCTTCCGCTGTGTTCAGGGTGGATGTGTTCACAGTGCACAGTGCAGAGTCAGGCTCAAAAAAGCTGTGTTGACATTACAAAGCCACTTGTGTTTGACCAAAGCACAAAACCAGTGAGGATTAATAATGATGTGGGCCTCTCTCCAGATCTTCAGGACATCCCAGAAGAGAGTGAATGTGTGGCAGACGTGAGGGAACCTGAAGCAAACTCTGGGACTCTAAACAGCTAGCGACAAGCACCGCCGGGACCTGGAACCTAGACCAAGTTTTCCGCCAGCCCCACGAGATTCCATGAAATCCACATTCCCCATTATACATAGCCATCCAGACACAGGAGATCTTATTATGTTCTGAAATCAGTGGTAATGGAATGTTGAGTTACAGGTCATGTTGCACAGTATATTATCACTTCATCGTACCATATCTCGCTTTTCAGAGTTCTTCTTAGAATCGAGTTTCCTCTTTTTTTCACGTTAACTCCTCCTTCGCTCCTATCTTCCCTCTCTCTTGAAACGATAAAAAAATACCAAAGGGAGTGCTCTAGGAGGGCTGTTGACAGGAGCTTTAACTGCTATTAGATAGGTCCATGGAGCTGGTGATGTAATAGAAACCATTACACAATTTAACAAAATTTATTTGCATGTCTGTGGTCTGGATACTTCAGTGTCTGAAACTAAATTTTGACCTGAGGAAGAAGAATCTTTGCTAAATATCAGTCATGGCCGAGAAATGTACGGCATAAAGAAATGTACTGTACATATTTTAGAATGCTATGCGGGTAGAAATGAGCTCACATCCGCGTCTTGAATACGCATACACTTGAATTCTCCAGAACTTTTTAACCAAAAGTTTTTTACGCATATACTTTGGAGGGAGGGCTTGTTTGGAAATACTTTTTAGAGGGGTGGGCAGTCAATTTACCGTTCAGAATTCTGTGGATTTCTCTTTAAAAACTAAAGTTTATTGTAATATGAGTACTTAAATAAAAAAAATCATAGTACTAGCTATAACTGGCAATTTTTCATTTCTTACCAAAATCGCAACTGAATTAAAGACATTAATATGACATTAAATAGATCTGATGTACAGTGCACTTGAACACTGGTTAAAATAAATGAAGTAGGAGTTTTCATATAAGAGCTTGGATTGTATGTCGGTCTTATAAAATTTGGGTTTAAATATTTGTTTATTTTTTTCTAAATTGATTGATCACTGGGTTTAATGAAGTAGTGGAGGACAGATATTGAAATATCGACCAATCTCTGAGAAGTTTACTCCACAGGACTGGAGCCAGTATCGTGAAGTAATGGAAAGTACTGCAACATGAAGCTAAACGTGTTTTTGAAATGACTTCTCTCAATTCTGAACAATGGTAGCATAGAGAGCAAACGTAGGTTAACTGGATTTATAGTATGTCGCTTTGTTTTAAACTACAAGAGAAACTACAGTAGTGTTTTTCTATATCGTATTATATATGATATATCTATATATAAAGTATGTATTTGTGTGTATAAATATTTGATCTATGTTGAGAAAACAGTTGATGTTGGAACTTTTATGTTATTGTATTTTAATTCTTATATATTTTTTATTTGACTTATCAACCTTATTTGGCTGGTCTATGTTCTGTTTATAAATCTGGCAAAAAAATTACCTGCGTTGTCTGGTTCTTCTTTGTGTGTTTAATGATGAGAAAGCTTTACTCCTATGTTCTTCATACTTTAATGCTGGATTTGTTAAATTAGTGTCCTGAAAGTATTTTTAGACCACCGGTCTAAAATACCACATACATTTAAATAAATACCTCCTTCAACTTCTTTCAAATGAGGGTAATAATTACATCTGATCTGAGAAAACAATGGTATTCTTCATGGCACTGGGGGGCTTTCATGACAGTCTGCTGGAACCACTTTCCCATGATAATTGGTCCACTGTGACCCTGATGTTATCAAAATGTGGGTGTGTGATCTTTGCCAGGACACACTGTACTGAAACTTGGTTTAAGCCTGGGAAGAAATCTCTTGGCAAAATAATTCAGCTCACTAGAAACCACTACTGGACTTATTTACATTTAAACATGGGGACATGCTATATGAACCGTATAATCTAATAAATGACATGTCCACAGTCTTTACATTTGACACACCAGGATGATGTTCCCCTGTCAGCTGATGAAAGGAACGTTGGTGGGTGCGGCGCCTTGGCTTGGATCTTGCGCCATTGTTTTTACACTTAGTCTAACGGGGTATGATTTCCAAATAGGCGGGACTTACTCTAATGAGATGCGTGGCATGGTTTAGAAGATGAAGAGTTGTAAATTCGTGTCGCGCTACTAAGGAAAGTAGGCTACCTGCCAGTCACAGAACAGTTGAATTACAACGACAAACACAGCCTCGACTAACCAACAGGGAAAAAAGGCAAGCGTTGGTTTAAATGTTATATATTTCATGTCGATATATGCACAATGTTGGTTAAAGTATGAAAGTGTGTTTTCATGTTTTTTATTTTATTTTATGTGAGTTGCTTAATATGCGTCTAACTTTCTTGACTATGGGATTGCCTGATGCAAGACAATTTTATAAGAATTTGAAATGTTAACGTCGTTACTTATTATTTAGAGGTTTATTCGGCTCGTATTCGGTATTTTTTATGGCAGGTACAAAGTATAGTTTGGAGTTTTGCTAGGTTAATAACTATGGTCTTACTTTATCAGACTTTTTAGGAGGTTAATATGGGGTAAATATTTTCCGTTATATATATTAAATCGAAACATACAAAAAGACAAATTGGGTCCTGGTCGTGATTTTACTGGGCAGGGCAGGATTCAGGCAGGTTTATGATTATTTCAAGGAGTGGGTCATTATTGTACAAGATAAACGGTCGCCTTGGAATTCCAGGAATGGGTGATAGGCGTGTCAAAGTCTGTGTGTAATTTACCAATCCTCGGGGTAAGCCCTTTATCCCCTTTCCAGAGAGGGACAAATAAATTGAGTGGCCCTGTTAAGCACTATTCCACTAAAATAAATCAGTCTACAATAAATTTCTATGATTGTCAAATGGTAATTTGTTTCTTTTGATGTCAAGGTGTCTCCAACAGCAATACGACGAATTTAGTTGAAAGAAAACTTAATGTAGACAAAATATCCATTTATGTTTACTGTGTTGCGCTCAGTTGTTCAGAACTTCACTTGTAGTTAACATTGTTTTAGACGTCTGCACTATAGCAAACGGGTATATACAATTCAACTTTCAGAGGTTTTTTTTGTTGTTGTTGTTGTGTACCCCTTAAGCAAATCTGAAATGTATATTAGTCCTCAAATTGGGATCAATAATTATAATTTGTTCAATTATAAAATTTTAAATAAATTAGGAAATGAATAGGCTAAGCAGAGAAATGCATGAAATACATAAAACAGGACAACAGGGGGCACTCAAGAATAACGTTGTTCATTTGTATGTCTCAATAGATTTTTCATTTATGCATCATGTGCGCCACTTCACGTTTTTTATTTAATTTATCTGGGATTTGTCATAGAAATGGAGATTCTACTAAAGTTAACGGAGACCCTACCATCCGAAAATGTAGGTTTGCCATCCCCATTCTCGTTTTTCGAGCTCTGTCACCGTGTCCTCTGTCGAACCCTCTCTGACTTTGTCAGCTCCTTCCTGGTCGCAGATTCCTCCCTTTCCTTTTGGAGTTATTGTATGACATCACAGTCCCCGCACTAATGATGAGGATGCTACTTAACGCTAGGTCTTCTTCTCCTCTCTAGTCTCAGGAGATGTGGTGGGGTACCCTTGGAACAGTGCGACCCTTCCCTGGCTTCAACGCAGAGAAAGATGCCCGAGACATTCAGGCTGCCTTGGAGAAAAAAGGTAGCTGTTGCTAGACCGTGAATTAGACCGATTTCTGTATGTTCGCTCGACGGTGAATCAGACCGATTTCTGTATATTTGCTATACGGTGAATCCAACTGACTTCTGTATATTTGCTATACGGTGAATCAGACTGATTTCTGTATATTTGCTAGACGGTGAATCCAACAGATTTCGGTATATTTGCTAGACGGTGAATCATACTGATTTCTGTATATTTGCTAGCCGTGACATTCCGCACAACAAGTGCATTCTGTGGTAGCACACTTGTGAACTGGGCGGGCTAAGACGTCCACTTGTTT